>WEDG01004609.1:0-53248 GCA_017591395.1 Schistocephalus solidus
CACAACCCTCGGCTCCGTGTACTACGTACACGAAATGCCCCCCAATCACTAGCACCAGAATGTCTTACAACAGGGGGTTGAACGGCTACATATCACATGTGTGAGATAGCCAGAGGTCACGTTAATTAGGAGCCATCGCAGCCTGATTCTCAGACCACCAGTCAGCCACTCTACACAAAACACAATGGACTGACTGCGAGGTCTGAGTATAAATGTCAGTTGGCAACCTTCCAACCCACAACGCTTATCATTACCGCACTCTCTCCTCCTCCACCACCTGAGCCCGGTGTCATGAGAGAGTCAAGAAGTCCAGAGATGGGGGAGGGCACAGGTGGCTGGCGTAGGCGTAGCCACTCCCGGGCGTACCAACACTCCTGGCTCGGATCCCACGGAGTGGGAGTGCCATAAAGGCCACATTAAGAAAGAGCCAGTGCAGCCTACGACTTTTCAGTCCACCAGTCAGTCACTTCACACAAAACACACATTGGGTTGAACAGGCAGTCCGAGTTACCCCGTCAGTTGGCAACCTTCCAAGCCACGGTTTTTAGCGCACTGTGATAGTTTCAAGTGCGTCATTGTTTATAGTAAGGAAAATGCACTGAGCCGTCGACCTCACTCTCTCCCCCACCCCTACACTCAGACCACCGTCCGCGCCGGTCAGTTGTCTGATGTAGGAGTGTTGAGTATTGTGTCACACACACGTGCTTCCTAAATGGGCCGCGTGCTAGATCGACGGGACCAAAACGGCCAAATCAGGGTTCGGCAGGCCTTATTATTCTGGGATGCGGTCCTATAACAAATGCCGAACATTGGGTGTGCGCGTGCCAAACTTGGACACGCGTATGTGTAGGTTCATGCCGCACCACCCACTGTTGCCATTTATGGCTATGGTGGGATATGATTCACCTGCGCCTGACACCAACTCCAGCTTCTTGACTATGGCTTGACAGCGGGCACAGGCGAGTATGAGGAGAGAGCGTGCGGTAGATGCAGTGCAAGTCTACTATCACTTTAAACTAATTTGCGCACAAGTCACCGTCCCTGCACCACCCTTTCGTGGAGCATACGGTGGACCTCGTCGGATTACGACGGTCGAACTGACGTGTGCGTCTCACCCGAGAAGGAGGCTTTAACTGATTGACCAGTCCATTAGTACGTCGAAGATGGTCGTGTGGAGCCAACACCGCCGAATTCCCCTTCGTGACAACTTAGCATATTCTTCACCTCACGCGAACTGCTTTACTGAGACAAGCCAACAATCCTGGCTTGGTAGGTTGTCAAATGACGGGATAACTAGGTACGCCTGTGGAATTATCGTCAGACTGCAAGGGGAACTTTCTTTGTAGTTTTCCTGATACACCCCACTTCTTTATGATCCTAGCAGGCGGTAAGCACAGACACGCTGTCCAATTTTGCCAACTACTACGCCAACATCCACCTACGGTCCGCCTGATTTGGTCGTTCTGCAAGACGGCAAAGGATGTGGGGGAGAGAGACAGCGAGGTAGGTGCGGTGCAAGCCTGCTTCACTGCGAGCAAATTCACGTGCATGTTATGAGCATGCCCAAATCTCGCTGTAGTACGGAACCGGCCGAGCACGGTAAACAGACAACTCGGTCTTGACAACAGTAAGCAAGGTGTCAAGACGTTCATTCAGGAGGCATCCATTGGACAATCGCCTAGACGTGGATCCCAGTTTGGTGTTTAAGGTCTTATTTTGTTCCTAGACGGTCCGTCTCCTTCGGCACTCAGAGACGGCAGCAATAAGAAGGAAGCCGCGATTGTACAAGTAGCGGGCTCAAGCCGTGAAGCTCACACTAGATTTAGCAGTCAGTTTGTGTTTCTCGGCGCACTTTTTCCTGCGCATAATTTAACGACCTTTGGCTCTATATATAGCCAGATTTTATGCCGTAGACAAATTCTGTTTCATTTGCAAGTATAGGTTTGACCTGTGGAAAGAGAAATCGTGAGTAAGGCGACAGGGATGACCATTCTTGACTTTTAGACCATCGTTCACGAACTCAGCGGTAGGCTTCTGACTCGGAGAAAACATGGACCCCCAAATTCGACCATTGGATCGTCCCAACAACTATGCGGCAAGACTGAATAACCCAAGACCACCAGGAGCAGCAAGCACTTTACTCTGATGATGGAAGCGAGAAGGCTTTCGAAACGTCAGTACAAATACAATGTGGTCCATGAACTTGCCCCCTCTCCTTCTTCTTCAGGAGATGATGAACGCGATAAGATAACGGGACCTCGAATCTTTACGCATATTTTTTTAAAATTTATGATTGTTCAGCGCTATCCAAGTACCCACGTGGCAAGAGCACATCCATTTCCGAAATCGGACACTAAAGTTCCACCTCCCCCCTTCCAGGCATGCATTCCGAGCAGGGCTCATTCTTCTTCTTATTATTATTAGTAAAGCTAGACAAGCTGATAACTGCGCAGGGGCCCCCGTCACCGAGCGCCATTTATCGACCCCGACATTGTAAACCACAATCAGGCGTGCGTGCAGAGCACGAAATCGGCCCGCGGTGTTGAGATCTCTTGGAGCACTGTTACGTACGGCCTTCACTGACGCTTTACAATCTGCTTCTGCGATCTTAAATCGCCCACGAAACCCTAACTTCCTGGTGGAGTGAAAAACCAACAGCCCGGTGAGAGCCGCGCACCTTTGACTCCTGAACGGTGTTCGGTGGATTAGCTTGTGGGACTGGTGAAGCCAGAAACGTTCAATCGGCAGATGCTCTTCGAGAAATGAGTAACTGAGGTATTCGGGTACTGCTACTGTCTCTAATGATGGGTTCGAGTGAAAACCGAAACGTCAGGCCAATTGCGATCGCATCTACTTCTGAACTGCTTAATTGAACTCGCCTGTTCGATTCTGGTCTGTCAATCCTAATCTGCTCGCAGAAAAAGGAGCTCATCAATGAATAGCGTCAGCCAGACTAACTTGGGAGCAACCGGTCCTAAACCGATTGTCCGAGCCGAGTGTACTTTTCTTCTAAACAGATTTGGACACTACATGACCCCACAAACCCACTGCCCCCGACGAGGACGAAAATCCCAGAAAAACAAGAGAGAATCCCGTAGCAAACACTTTACTTCACAATTGCACCGCTCATAATGTGCTGAAACTCATCTTTACCGAATGTCAGGGGTTAAGATCAGCGATTGGCAGATGAGAGACAGGAAGGGAGAAGCAGAGAAAGGATTAGTCAAAAAACAAGACAGGAGCGAACATTTACAAGATCTGAGTCAAGAAAATGCATAAATTTTTGTGGTGTGCGTGCGTGAGAAAGAGGAGAGGAAGCGAAGTTTCATGATGAGATATGCGATTTTTGTTGAGTGTCAGCATGGTCAAGCGTCAAGTAGATTTCTCTGTGCAAACAAAATAAAATGGGTTCCCAGACTAGAAGAAAGGTTGAGGCGGACGGCGCCGAGGACAGAAGAGTAGGTAAAAAACCGATTATGCTCCCCGGCTCGCACAGCAAGCACGCTCGTTAAGATGACTTGATAGCTGCCGCTTTGGCCTTCTTTGGCTTGACGTATGCCTAAAAGTATGATAATTAGTTATTACAACAACAATAACAACTACCACCACCACGTACCATGCCGGGGTGATAGATGGCCAGCCAGTCGTCTACCGGCGTGCCCACATAACGGGGTTTGGCAGGGGATCTTGGCCTCCATAGAGCAGGTAGCGGTGTGGCTGGGCATAACTTCGACAAAACGGTACTTTACCCTTAGGTCACTAAACACACCGGTCAAGCACCCACCAGTAAGGTTTCATCTGCCAATATTGGAGGCAACCCACAAACATTAATCTGGTGCGGCAAAGGAACGAGAGGGTACATTAACTGTTCAGAACAATGCGGCATAACAATCGTCTAAACCAGCACACATGGCAAGTGTCTGCGAATTACGGGGTTATAAGGGAGACTGCGGGTGATTGATCCGCGTGCGCTGTTGGTAAATAACCCGAAATTGTATGTAAACTGCCCACCGAAGTAATTCCAAAATCCATAACAGGTGAGGTGGGAGGACTTTAAAACACCACAGTCTCTCCCTCACATTGCTGCCTTGACAACCGAAGCCGCCAGAGAAGACGAGACCTGCCGTGAGCCCAACCTACGGCAAGGTACGCAAGGTATTCATTGGACACGATTCCCAGTTTGGTGTTTAGGACCTCATTCGTTCAAAGACGGTACGTTTCCTCAGGTACTCAGGGCCGGCAGCAATACGGAGAAAGTTAGGGCTATACAAACAGCACGATCGAATGATGGACCTACAACTCCCCCGGTAGTCCCTTTTAGCTTGTATCTCTGGTTGACATCCTTGTTGTTATATCACGTATTACGCTTCATTGCGTATATTATTCTCTTGAATGACATGAAAACTGGCTGAATCTAGCCAGACCCGACCGCAGCTTGCTTGCGCGTTCTGGACGGTTTTTGGTATTGTGCCGTTCGCGGTTGAGGTAAATGCGAATTCTGCTGTGAACATTCAATTCTGCTGCGTTCACCATCTTGGCATTTGTACACGTGCAGCACCGATAATTCTTAGCCGTCAGTGGTAGATGTCTAGAACCCTTGGCCTGGTGGGATGGCGACGTAGAGTTTTGTTCGGGACATAGGTCAACATTAACAAAGGCCTTGCCAGAACTGCAATCACATTCAAGAGATGACTCAGCAAGTCAGGAGTTGCTTTCACCCCCGCTTCCCCTCACCCCCTCCCCAGCATGACTGCGATTTCGTATGCAGTCGCCACTCCCGCTAAGTCATACAAAAAAGAGGGGGCCGCACAGCGAGCGAATTCGGTAAGGGGGTAACCACGGCCTAAAATTATCACCCACACGAGGAGCCAACGCCGGTGTACTGGACATGACTCGAGAGCGTAGACTGCCGTGAATGTAAGCCAGACAGGACAGGGTAGGAGGAGGATACCACTATAAGAGTACGTAGTGTTTCTCAGATCTGCAAAATACAAGGCTACGCGCCCCCAAAAGCGCACAAATGATGCGATCTGACCCAACAACAGACGGCCGTCTGCGTTTGTGACTTCACCGCTGTGTTTAATTCCGTCCATTGTGAGTCCGTGGCACCTGCAACAGCGCGAGGCCTGATCCAAAGCACTGTCTACTAACTGTTTTATATTCCAGCTGGAGTTCGAAAAGGTTGCCTACTATCGTCTATTCAGTTAAACTACGCCACTGTATTCTCGGGAAGTCACCACACGAAGTTGGCGTTGACTTTACACTCGAACGCTGACGATACTGTCTTGCTAGCTTCAAGTTTTGGTGATTTCCAATCTATGATGTCCCAGGTGAACAAGGCCGCTAGATCAGTCGGTTTATTAACAAACGCTACGAAGAGCAAAGTGCTTCCGGGCTGCATCCCTGAAGGCACCTCTCAAGATTGAAGGAGACAGTTTCAAATACCTCCGGGCGAGGCTGCTAACAAATAGACAGAGTACGGACGACATCGTCTACCGGATCGATGCTGCTCGGCGGGTTTTCTGAAGCCTTTGAAGGTGCTTGTGAATCCGACGTGACATCGCCATCGCCACGAGGGTCCGTGTGTACCGTCCATCTGTCCTTCTTTACGGTTGTGAATACTGGGCTGTGCGCGTGAAAGATGCGCGAAAACAGCAGGCCTTTGAGGACTACTGTTTAAGGCCCATCCTTAGAGTGAAATGCACTTACAGGTTGCGTTCGCTGTGACAACGATGAAGGATATCGCAGACCATCCAAGAAAGACGACTGAGGTGGTTTGGGCACGTCCTTTGTCGTCTATCTCAATAAATCAATGCTACTGCCGTCGAGCTGGCACTGTTACCTACTTTGAGGCAGGCCACTCAGAACCTGCCTATCTTTCCCTTAATAAACTTGACTTGACTTGACTTGGCAAGACCTGGGAGTGGTTTGTGGACATTCTATATTCGGTACCCGTTGTTGGTGAGAGGAATGGGTTGAGCTGTCCAGATCTGCTGCCTCGGATCGTAGCGCGTGGAGAGCCACAGACCACACAATCATCGGGACCGGTTAAATCAAACAAAATTCTAGCCGTATTGAGTAGAAGTAGGATGAATTAACCAATGCAACTAATCGATACCGCCCTACGATCACGGAACCTAAACGGGGTGAGCTGGAGGAGCGTATTCAGACAGGAACACACAGCATGAACGTCAGAAAGTGATATCGTGCACAATGGCGGACACAGCCCCAAATAAGTTTGGTTCAACAGCATCACCCGCTTTTAGGGATATATTCAGAGGGACAACTTACGCCATAGTAGAAATTGCCAAAGAGCCCAAGGAAAATGAATGCATAGGAGAGAATCCACCATCCAAAGACGATGGGGTAGTCACAGTCCTCGAAAAAGAAGAGTTGCATTGTGTGCGCAATGACTATGATAAATTGGAGAATCTGGGCGGAGGTGAGGTACCTGCGAAAAACATCAAAGAAAACAAGTGATGATAGGAGAACGAGGTGAAGGTATAGTGTAGAACCGCGAATGACCAGGAACAAGAGGCGATGAAACAAACAAGAAAAAGGCCAGGGACTATAAACAGCTCTACCACTAGGTGCAATCGGCGAACAAGTCAGAAGACTGACTGCCAGTGCGACCAGGATAAAAAATGAGCAATAAAAACAACAAGGTTAAAAGTTAGATAATCTCATCAAGCTCCCAATGAAAAGCGGAAAGTATTCGATTTCCAGTTAAGAGAATAAACCTCACAATCCTATCCACATGATTTAAGAGTAATCCGGGTAAAAAAAATCGGCTTGGGGGGGGAGGAGGAAAGAGGACGGAATAGGTGGAAATCTTACCGTTTCCACCAGAGGTAGGGGTGGAATTGAGGTCCAGCTGCAGCCAATGCATAGTAAGTGTACATCAGAGTGTGGATGAAACTATTGATCAAAGCGTGGAAGGTACTGAATCCACCTAGATGGGGATTGACAGTGAAGAAATAGATGAGAGACAGCAGAGCAAGCGATGACCTAAAACACCTTAAAGAACCATAAAAAGGACTCTGCAGGATCATGCCAAACAACAATCACTCCGTAGTTGTAACTGCGAGCTTATTGTTCGCCTTCCGAGTAGGGATCAGTTATATGGTACCCCGCCTAGCAACAGGAACCACCCATAGGAATCCAGGGAAATAAGAGTTGAGGTTTTCCCGAGGCTTCTTGTAAGAGGCACCTGCGAACTCGACCAAAGCTGAAGACCTCGTTATTTCCCCGCATTCGCAATCACAGATATGTGGGCACTCGGGTATGCTAGGTAGTGAACAGTCCCCGGAAGCCTGGGTCGGATCTGCTACGAAATGAGCAAAGTAAAGATGCTATTCGGTAAATGAATAGCCAGAAGCGTTCAACATTCGCTCAGTCGATATAAACTGACAAACAGTCAACAGAAAACACGAATGGTCAGCCACGCCGACTTGAGGATGAAGTCAATCAGGATGTCATCTCGCTACAACCAGGTCTCGACTAATTACAGAGGGAAATAGTATAAGGAAATTTCGAGCACAGCTTGGGATCAGACAAAGACGTGGAAGTCTGCAAAAGGCGTTGAGGGCACGGTTAATATGTTGCCTGTAAACTGGCAATAAATAAATAAATGGAGGCTGAATAGGTATGCCAAACAGTAAAGCATATGCAAAAAATAGTAGTAGTAGTAGTAGTAGTAGTAGTAATAGTAGTAATTACCAGGAACAAACTTGACTCCAAACCACCAGGAGGCAGCCATGACCGCATGATGGAATACGTGCAGGAATGTAATGAGCTGAAACTTGCGCCTCAGCACGAAGAAAATGGTGTCAGCCAATTCGATGAGTTTGCTGATGTAAAACCACCAACAGGCGCGTGCCATTCGGAGGGCCTGCGGACGCGTGGATGCGTCCACTGGCTGACAGCCGAAAGTGTAGCTTCCAAAGAACCAACCCGAAGCGCAGAACTCGTGACAGAGCCAAGCCGAGAGGACAACCATGCATGAATTATACACGACCATGACGTGACGCAGTTCAAAACCGGACGATCGCTGAGCCATGGCCCTTTGACCCCACCATACGGCGAAGAGGTACAAAGCCACGAGGACAAAGGTGGGCACGGGACTAGACATCATGGCCCAGTCGGAGACCCGAGGATCGCCACTTGATAGGAATCTTGCATACGCTGAAGAGGCGTGTTGCAGAATGGGCGAATCACCGGAGTCTCCACTCAGATCCATAATAGGCTTAAATTATAAAAAGGGAACAAAAATAAATAAAGCATACGCTTAGCTGCTGCTGACTTGGAATAGCCCATAGTTACTAGCAGTCAGAAACTGACAATTGATGTGTGCTACCGACTTAACGATGACACAATCTTTTGATTGAATAGAACAGGAACTTCAAGATAACCATAAAAATCGACGCGAAAGGCAAATCCCACAGTGGGGCACAAGGAAGGTTTTCTGAAACATCCAGTAACCAAACTAAAAGAGTAATGAGTATAGCAGTTCCTTTCGGTGAAAACACGGAAGAGGAGCAATTAACAGCGACTAGAAACAGATGCAGCAGATTCTAGATCATGACAGACGGCCCCCATCTCAACAAGCCACACGATCCAGCTTTCCAGTCAAAATTGGAAAATCTACAAATTTAAGCGGACACAAAACCCCATATTATTTATGGCTCCAATATAACGCCACCGGTCCATATTTAGACGGTACCCAAGTAATTCATTTAGTTTACAGTAGCAAACTACCACCAAATTAAGCAGGTACCCTGAAGCAGCCGACAGAATGGTGACCCAAAATCGATTAACCGACGGTTAGTAAAGGATTTATAAAAGACCCACAATTTCACGGAGAAGGTCCAATAATCGATCTGAATGATAATTAAGTATTATGATGCATTATGACATTCACACTAATGTGTAGGCAGCATGGGCTGTGCCTATTGAATACAAGAATTTTTTCGAAGGAAAGTTATAAAATAATATAAAGTGGTGAAATGAAATTAAACAGTTGAGCCGCATTAAATGTTGCGGGCCCGGTTTTTACTTCTACCTTTAAACGATCGAAGGCACCTTAAAATTGAGCACCACTGGTGATGATGCCGTTTTTGTCACGTTTCCTTTGGAGTCTACCTAATGGGACCCTCTGGGACCAATGGGATGATAATAAACAGGTAACATGAAGTTAATTAGCTTACGAAGGTAAATGAGTGAAAAGGAGATTACATGGGGAAAAGGGTTAAAGAAAGGGAAAAAACTACAGAGGCGAGAAGGTAATTAACTGTTCACTCGCGAGGTAGATTGTTCGATGTATCAAGTTGCTTCGCATAAGAATATGAGGGAGTAAGAATACAATACAAATTTATTTGTGAGGCAATGGGAGGTGATACCAAGCACCAACCTGCACCTGAAATTACAACGCCATGCTGGACGGTGAAGCGATTTCTCCACATTTAAATTAAAGGTACGACGTGCGCGATGCATGCCACCGCAACATACGGGTAGAGCTTTCGGAAAAACAGGCTAAACCCCAAACAGGGTCAAGTTGCCTCGAACAGTATTCACGTAAGTCTACGATATGAGATGATGATGATAGGGAACTTGCTTTTGGATCTTTGCCCTCGGGATGTAGATTTTAGTTATGCTCAGAGAAACAATCCGAGTTAATAATACTAAAATGAACCGTACAGTGTGTTCCAATGAGACCCGAAAATAGACGTTTCTTCTAGCGACCGTCTGTAACTGGCGGATGATGAAACCAGCTCTTGAGGCAACTGGTTCGGCAATTAAGATTTCTCAGCAGTTTTATTTGGAGGAGCGAAACACGTGAGCAATATTCAAGAGGCGGTCGAACAAAGGTTATGAAAACGATTCCAAAAGATGATTCGACGCCATAGGGTAATGAAGTCTCTTGCATGCATTTGTAGATATCACCAGACATTGCTTAGGAAGTTCTAGTCTGGCGGAGGCAGCAGTTCTTGGGTTAAAATTGGAAAGATTGCCTGTAAGTTATTTTCCAGCGACGCCTTATACGGCATTTATGACACTCGCTTTAAACGAGACTTCCTAGCTGATGGCTAGTGCGATGGGTTGTTTAACTTTGCCAGCCATTGCTAATTATAGGGCTGCTACCGGTGGCTCTGACCTTATATTTTCACTTGAAAGAATTTGGAACAAAAGGTGGTACCGATTCATTACGAGGGTTGGTTCATTACGAACAAATTTACACTTACATCAACAGTGCGCTTTAATCGGGAAAATGGAACTAGGTATAGTCTATGAAGGACAGACTGCCACGTTTCTAGGTCGGGAAATTTCAAAGGATTATGGAGTGATCTCATCTCATTATGCCGTATGAATTTGCGATCCACCCAATTGCATGGCACTGACAACCAAGTGAAAATGTACTAGCAACTCCGAGTTTAGCTGTATATTGTTGGTTATTTAATTAATTGAAGCGGCTCCATTTACGACCAAACATATTTTCCTTTCAGGTACATTTAGAGTTGGTAGTCTCAGGCACTCTCAGCCCACTCCGATGTACAAGTCCCCTTTATTGGGCTGCGACGCGTGCGCAGATGGCTAACACATTGGGCCATGTTTGGCGCAGAGCAAAACCCGTGTTTGCGTGCGTGCTGATAGCTGGAAGCGGAGAGGGGCATGTTAAAGGGTCAAATGTCCAACTGAGCCGGCTCCAGAGACGCGGGCACTGAGGACTTTGACACTACTGATGGGATGAATATGGCTAACAGGAACTGATAAATATTAGCTAATGTCAAAAATAAGCCACAAAACAAATGCAAGTGCAATGTTATGGGGGCCAGAGGCGGGTTGAGATCTTATTCGTTGATAATGGTGCGACTGATCACAAGCCATTTCGACAGCATTTGGAGCAGTGGATAGCCGTAAGGATTTACTAGTATACTCCAAGTACAGTATATAGTGTACCATTAGTTATCTCCTCAGTTTAACGGTTAGCTTAAGTGTGGTTGAACCCTGAAAATTTTTACAGGTTACAAACTGATAATTGCCTTCGTGCAGGCCGCTGAGGTAGCGCTCGCCAGCGATGACAGCGTTTAAGGATCACCCGGAGCACAGACCGTTTGTTGCACTGTCAATGCCCGCCTAGTCACATGTACTAAAATCTATGAATATTCTTAGCGTATAACGTAAAAAGAATAGGTAGCAAATTGTCCGCAGTGCGCCATAAAGTGTAATTAGCACGCAGACCTACCGGCACACAGAACTGACCACGCGCGAAGCGAGAAAACCAAGTGACCTCGAAATCAAAAGGAAGATGGCTGTAGGTCAATTAAAATAATGCATATCAATTCAAAAATAGAATAAACCTGATCTGCAAAAGTTAAATTCATAATGACGATAGTTAGTTCAGTTTGTAAGACCAAAATGAATCTTTCTGAGATAACGTACATAGAATGAGTCAAAAACATTAGCCGCAGATATTCAGAACACTACAATCAAACGCGTTTATGAAGGCGTCCATGGTCACAAGCCGATAGCGAAACTAATCATAGGAGTAACCTCGAGAGTCAAACTGCAACCGAACACTACAGAATTTTTTTGACGGAGATTATGCAAACCATGGCTGCAGTAAACGAAGCTGTGGCTACCGATACCTGTGCCACGATTACTGCTACTACTTGTACTGAATTGGTCAGAGCTAGTAAAAATTTATGTAACTGTGGAAGGAGTCACAGCAAATTGCGGCAAGTATCTCTGATAATTTTTAAATTTAATTTCCAAACATTGATATGACCAATGCACTTTAAATCTGTTTTTGAGCACAGTTATTAGGGCAGTCGATTTATAACAGTATCTGTAAGACCATGCCCTGTATAATGTCATTTCCCCCATTCTCTGATTCTAATATCTCCCTTAACATAAACTCATCGATATTCAACTTGTCTCTTACGTCTTTGCACGTGAGTTTGCCGAGCGTTTAACAATCTTGTCATGCGTTTACATTTATCATAAGACTATCGCAGGTCGTCTACTGATCTGTTTGTGCTAATCTCGACGTCTTCGGTCGCTACAGCTGTTTTCTGAAGCCCGTAGGGGGGGGGTTACGCAGGGATCCGAAGAAAGCTAAGTTAGCTAATTTGTTAAGTTCCGATAACGATTGTTGTGTGCCTAACGATTGCAATGTCTCTCAGCACTTCTAGACTGATTTTGGTAAACAAGGACAATATGTGATCCAATGTCAACTTATTTCGTGGAGTTCTGACATCGGGCACATATTATTGGCCATAAAAATCAAGACTTTGAGGCGAGCAAATTTCAAACGGAAGACAACTGACGACGCAAGGCGAACGATACACAACAGATATCGTCAGTGGTTTGGACTACTTAGCAGATATAGTAATGCTTAAGAGTTCCATATTCCATTTCGCGATGTGCAACTCTTAAGCATTACTATATCTGCTAAGTATTTCAGTCCACTGACGATATCAGTTGTGTACCATTCGCCTTATCAGACTTCCGATCAGGATCTCATTCTCATAACGGAACCCTACAAAACCAGCGAGAAGAAAGGGAATGCCTGATAACTTCAACCACAAACTACTACAATGGGCAATAAACAAACTTTTCTAGCAGCACGTCATCTTTGGAACACGGATGAGAGAAGGACAACAGTCAAACTGTCTTGACCTGATTTTTGCACGAGATGAGGACAATGTGCTTGACCTACAGGATCGACCGCCATTAGGGTCAAGTGAACACATTACGCTGTGCTTCGAGTACTCACTTTTTTCCAAACCAAATTTACCTGATACTTGGAAAAAAAACCTTTGGAAGGGTTACTACTCACTTATGAGAAAACACATATCAGAGATATCCCGGGAAACAGAACTACATGGTGGAACCAATAAAGATTGGACGACTTTCCATTCGTTATTGAAAAGGATTGTTAACCTCAACTGTCCTCTCAGGAGAAAGACAACTACAAACCGCCCAATGTGGATAAACTCAAATTTACTGGCCTCTTTCAAAAAAAGAAATCGCTTCTGGAGGCGTTACAGACATACCAGCTCCGATGCTCATGGGACTATAAGCAGCAAAGCAACGTTTGTAAAAGCGAGGCTACTAAGCTGCGAAGGAAGTTCAAAACTAAACATACTGCAAAATTCGTTGGAACACCCCGAAAATGCTATATGGCTACATACGGAGTACATAGAGAGCTCAGGAAATGATTCCTGCCCTAAGGTCTGCAGACGGAAAAAGGGAGACCAACGACCAGGTTAAAGCATCTATTCTTTCCAAATTCTTTCGAACCGTCTTCACCCGAGAGCCTAATAGTTTTGCTGCTATTCCACTCCATTTGCCAAACCAAGGTTAACCCTTCTTTTCCCTTCCTCCTCATCCACAACCGAGGACCTAGACCTAGACTTGTAAACGACGATAGTTAGTACCGAATAGCTCCGTATAAAGTCTGCAAAGTCACCTGGGCCGGAAAGAATTAACGCATTAGCACTTAGAGAACTTGCTGACGAACTGTGTGAACCCCTGTCCATCATATTCCAAAAGTCCTTTGAAGAAAGCAAACTCCCGGAAGAATGGAAGTGTGCATTCATCGCCCCGATCTATAAAGGAGGTTCACGACTGGACTGTGAAAATAACCACCCTGTCAGTTTAACTTGCATAGCGTGAAAAATACTGGAGCATATTATCAAGAGGCATTTAATGTGCTATCTGGAAAACAACTTAATATTATGCGATTTTCTACACGGCTTCCGACCCAGAAGATCCTGTGTCACGAGTGCCCTTCAGTCGCACGAGAAATGAACAAAGGACACAGATAAGGGTTATCCACTAGATGTCCAATATTTTTACTTCACGATGACTAATGATAGCGTACCACATTATCTTCTTTTACAGAAGATTCGGGACGTAGGGATTTTAGGAACTATTTTCAATTGGATCAGGAGTTTCATGTATTTCAGAGTACAGAGCGTGGTTGTTGGAAATTCTAGCTCGGCATGGGCAAACGTAGAAAGTGATATTCCACAGGGTTCTGTTTTGGGCTGCCTAATCTTCCTTATCTACGTGAACGTCAGTTTTAATGACGTATATTGTGAAGCTGTCATGTTTCCAGATGACATAAAAATATGGACTGAAGTCAGCTGCGCTGACGACGCAAAACGTAACAATCGAATATCGACAAATTAAATGCCAGGGTTGGACAGGTTGCTTCTTTAGTTAAATGCATCCAGGAGTGTGACTTTCCACATAAGCGCCAATTAAAAAGTATCTTGGAAACGCCAGATTTTTTTAAATTGTTCTGCACTGAAAGTTGTAAAATCACACAAAGATCTGGGCATGTGGACAACTGCGAATTTATTGCCCCCAGAAAAATGTAAGAATGCATTCCAGAAGGCAACATGTACACTGCATTGGATCAGATGTGCGTTTAAAATATTCTCCCCTGATCTCTTCGGAAACGTCCTTGGCGTCTTTGTGAGAGCAAATTTAGATAACGGAATACCAGCCTGGATAATGTGGATGAAGAAAGATGTTGTCTTCCTCTAACAGGTACAATGGAGAGCAACGAACATGGTCGACGGTTTTAAGACTCAACCGTACCATGACAGATTGGAAAAGCTTGACTTATTTTACTCTTTCCTACAGGCATTTACGGTGAAGCCTACTCTGGACATTCCGAATTATCCGGGGCCATGATTCCTCCCTGAGATCGGAGGATTTATTCGAGTTTGCCTGCACACCTCATCTGCGTGTTCATCCATACAAGGTCAATAGCGAACGCATGCGATTGAACCTCAGACAGTTTTTCTTCAGCCAACTGAGTGATACGACCTTGGAACTTGTTACCAAGCGACACGGTTACCGCCGACAGATTTTCTGATTTTAAAAGAAGGCATGATGGCATAATATTTGAAAAAGGACAACTCTATCAACAAGCTTACTTAAAATCAGCCTTTTAAAATCTTCCGGGCTCTACTTTTCTTTCATTATGTTTCGCCTGTAACCGTGCTTTGACTCAAAAACATTTTAAATGTCCCTAACTTTATATTGACTGTACATATGCAGTGATAACTATACATTAATAGGGTCATCAAGGGCACTGCCTATAACCCTTCAAAATATACAATATACAAATTTTTGGCATATATAGAGAGCCTACCATTCCAAAATAAACCTGGTACATCATTGACAAAAGGACAAAATAAGAGCGGGCCAAGCAAACTACCCTGAATAACTCCAATCCTCACACGTGCGGGGTTGGAGATAACATTGGAGATTTTAACATATTGTGTGTGAGAGCTCAGGTAAGAAAGATATCAAGTTCAAAAAGTTTACCACATATAACGAAAGAGGAAAGTCTCAGGAGAAGAAAAGGCATGGTCAACACATTCGTAGGCCTTGGAGAGCTGACATGTGTCACAAGACCTTGTTTTGAGGAACCCATGCTGGGCTGCACTCAATAGGTTATTCTCAGTTAAATGATGCATCATCTTATCTTTGATCAAGGTCTCCAGGATTTTCGAAACTGTGGACAGTGTGCTGATTGGCCGAAAATCGTCAAATGACGTAGATTGGCCGTGTTTGTGGAGAGGTAGAATTTGCGATTCCTTCCAAACACTGGGAAAGGTTTCATTTTCAAGAGCTAGATTAAATATCTTACATAGAAGTGACGGAAAAATATCATTAGCATCCGCCTTTATAATACTGATCGGTACGCTATCTGGTTCAGGACTATAATATTGACGAAAAAGTCAAATGGCTACGGTTACGTCCCAGAGGGTAAAAGTTATGGTCGCGAGGAAGGCACCGGTCCAAACCTGGATGGGCGGAGGGGGAGCGGTCGAATTTTTAATAAATGAAAACGTTAGAACTATCAGCCGTCAATTTGTCATCAACTACAGGATTGCCAACGGAGTCCAGTAGTACGGGATGACATGTTTTACTTTCGGTTCTTATTGCGCGTGAAAAACGTTTCGCTACATTTAACGAACGGTTTTCGACATATTTTACCCTTTTGGCTAGCCTTTTTCTTCGGTTAGCCTCTTTGCCTGCTCAAAAATACGGTGAATCAAGGGCAGAACGGAAATGTTGTTTTGCAAATGAAATCGACGAGAGAGTTTACACAACCTACGGCGAAAAGATAAAGGGAGATAAACCTCATCCGTGACATTAATTAATTTCATACGGGGAACAAAACGAGAAATAAGTGGATCTAAAACTTCGTAAAGCATACCGGTACAGGTGTTCACATCCTGACACATAAAGAAATTAAACCATTCGTGGAAGTTAAGGTGTATCAATAATTCTGTCGAAAGCGCTAATCGAAAATCAAAGAAAAAGCTATATTTTTTGGAAAGCGTTTCATCGGTTTCGAGTTGTAGTGTAGAAACAACGATATCATGGTCTGAGCTCCCAAGTGGGCCTAATGATGACACTGTCAAAGGCAGGCAACCTCTGCATAAGATAAGATCAATTATGCTTAATCCTCGAGTAGGGATGTCAACAACCTGAGTCCACATGCCGATATCAACGGCCTCGAGTAAGTTTTGGAACTTTATGTGGCTGGAATGGACCAGAAAATATCGGATTTCAGAAAGGTTGAAATCACCTGCAATGAAGCAATATTAAAATTTAAGTCAGCTGCGGTGTGAAGCGCTTGTGAGAGACAAAGATCGTAATCCTCACTGGTATTGTGCGGGTGAAAAACACGGCCAACGAGTAAACGTTCCTTATTTGTTAAGGTAATTTGAAGCCAACAGCTCTCTTCAACCATGATACATTGCGGATGGTCAAAGGGCCGAAATTTCAGCGCTTGCTTTACATAGATACAGCTTCCTCCACCAAAGCTGTCACGAAGATCATTTTGAGTAAAATTATAACCTATAAGAGAGCGTTCGAAGTCGGCTACGGAAGGTGTTGCCCGTGTTTCAGTTACTTTAACAATATCTGGACAGCAGACAAAAACTAGAGTCTGAAGCAGGGCATTTTTTAAGCAAGGATCTACTATTTAGAACGAACAGTTTAAGTGGGCAAGCTGGTTGTTTTTGAGGGAGCTTGGTTAAGTTCTCCAGTGGTTGACGGGTTACTGAACATCGGGGACGGGTGCTCCCGCCCTGTTCTGGGGAAAAAATATTGTAGGCTAGCACGCGCCTGATGTGGGTAAAGGGGAGAAAACTATTCAGCTGGAAATGACAGACCGGGGAACTGAGCACTACCACTAGCTATTGTGACTTGTCCGGAAATCCCCTGGGTAGGATACTGCAAAGTATTCCTAGTTAATTGACACAGAAGGTCAGGTGAGTTTAGTAGTCCAGCAGAGCCCTTCGTTTAGGGAGACAACTAGGGAAACGACCGTGGAGACAATTGGCTGCGGAGTGGGGGATTCACAGCTGCAAGGGGAACCGAAGCAGCATTCTTGGACGAGAATGCTTGCATTTTTCGTTTAATCAGCTTCAGTATGAGGTCTGGGTGGAAGCTGGAAATTTGAGGTTGTTGGGATGGGATGTTTTCGGGAGGATTAGGCGATTGTAAAGGAGTATTTTTCGTGAAAAGGCTAATATTTTGCGATTTTTGAGTGGTCGGGACTTTAGTTAGACCTGTTTTTGAGCTAAAAATCTGCGTTGGTTTACCAGGAGTAACTGGTACACTTGGTATGAGGGTGGGAAAAGGAAGAGTACTGCTGTCTTGAGAACGTATAATGCAGTATAATTCAGTATATATAAGGGCGATAGGCAGAGCCTTTGAAAACCCTATTTACAGATAGACGCTAGCAAAACAAGCAAATGTTACATGGCGAAAGTCGTTTTAGTATATCAATCATTGCTGTCGACTAATTATATGTTCATCAAGTAAAAATGCATCAAGTCTTCCTTTAAACATTTCAACGCTTTCAGCCTGAACAACTGAGGCTGGCAGTTTGTTCCATTCGTCAATCACCCGTTGGGAAAAGAAGTTGGCCCGCACTTCAAGTTTGGCGTGTTTTTTTCCAGTTTGTATTGGTTACCTCGGATAAGAGAAGTACTGTTGTCTTGGGATCCCACAAGATCAATCAAAGTCGGTTACCGTGCAGAGTTAACTGCCTATTCAGATGGCGATGCCGTAGATGACATTGGATGCGATTTGGTAAACATAGCAGCAGGAGTAGTCATTTCTCTGTTGCTTGTCGACAAATTAACATTTTTCAGTTTTCTCTGCATTTGGGTGAGTTTAAGGGAAACTGAGAATGCCATTTTCGACAAAATTTCTACTAAGCTCCTTCCTAGGCAGTATGAAGTGCACTTCTATCAAGGAAAAGGGAGTGAATAATATGGACACATTACGACTGAGCGAGCGCAGTCGCTCAGCGTGCGTGACTCTGTATCCCAAGCCACAGCTTTGCAGAAGCAAACGCGCACCATCGATAGCAGATAAGTAATTTGGAATATTAAGCAGCATAAAATTATGCTTGCGTTTATCCTTTCTTCATTTTCTGAGCTAATTATCCAAATGACTTGAAAGGCCTGCTGGATAACTATGTCGAAAGTACTTGTCAAAGTGCCATGACGACGTCCGATTATTGAAGGACGAAGTGTACGCTTAAGCAACCAAAGTATCAAGTGGTTCAAGATGTAACAAAGGGATTTTAGGGTTAATCATATCTGGAGAGGGATGCGAAGTCTAGCATAGGCTAGATATGTCTCCTTTCATTACTCTATTACTCAAGGATGGAGGGGAAGCTGCAACCTTGCGCGTCACCTGCGGGACATCGTAAACTACTAGACGGAATTTGGTTTACTTAATAGAAAAAACCGGGGTGATAATTTACAATAGTATACTTCAAAAGTCTAAAATTGCAGCTAATTGCATACATTAAATAGATAATGGCAAGCCAGGCACAATTTCAAACCATAATTGCACAAAGTGCAATTAGTTTATCCAATTGATTATTTGGGCTGGCAAAAATATTATGAGGCAGGAAAAAGATTTTTTAAACTAACAATTAATAGAAAGTTCACTGGTAGGAGCAAGAGATATGAAAAAAATCAACCCTTCACTTATCTTTAAAAATCAGTCCGCATGCTCCTGACCTTGAGCTTGAGCATACATATGTTCATCTGTGTAGACGAGGTCCTTAATGACAACGTCGTTACTAACCATTCGAAAGTCTGTTTGGTTAAAATCCGCTCCATCTGTAAAAGCAGATGCGAAAACTGCCAAAAGTTTTGTATTTGTTGATGAACGCTCACTGACTGCTAATGGAACTCGCTCGATCAGCTCTGCCTTGAGGATCACTCTTGAACCCTGCACAGCGGCTAGTAGTAAAATAGGCAGATAAATATTACCAACCGAGACAAAGGAGACTGGAAAGGCCATTTCTGGCTTATTATCCGTCGTAAACCAATCATACCCAACACCAGGTGATGCACCACCCGAGGCTCAATGGCTAGAGCGTTAAACTTCTGATCAACGAGATTACCTGCTCTCTAACTGCGACTATTTCGACATCGATACCACCTCACAGTTACCATCTTCGACGTTGCTATCGGAACCGAACGTGCAAAATTACTTTCTGCGTCTTTGGACTTTTCTTCTTGCGTGGAAATTTCTCAGAAATCGTATTTCAAGCAAATTTTGTTTTTTTCTTTAACGAATACTTACGGACTACAGAATTGATTCGTGCGCATTTAACAGCCTTGGAAAACAAGTCGTCAAAGTTGTGCAATGTCAAAAGTTATCCAGATAAATCTAGACCTGCCAAATGGCTGAGTCATTTCTAACTATCCTTCATGCGTTTTATCCATATGTTTTGGTTAACTGTTAAAAAAAAGACGTACTCATTTGCTTGAAATATTCATAAAATTTCATAGAAGATTGACAGTCAGAATTTTAACGATAATAGCATGCAAAGCAGTGGCATGTCTTTAGAAGGAAAGCCTGGCTGTGAGCTTACAAGCCTCGACCCGTTGTGGCTTCGTAGATTACAGAAGGGACTATTTTTACTGTTCAAGCTTTTAAACGGTTTTACCTTAAACCCCCTTACATCCCTGAGGCAGCTCGACCACTGTCGGCGCACCAATCATAGAGATGTATTCTTATTTTTTCCTTTGGCACGCACCGTTAAATACCGTCAGTTTTTTTCGGTAAACGCTATAGCAATCTGGAATAAACTACCCAGAAGTATTAAAATTCAGCAAAACTATCCTTTGTTTACGAGAGCTGTCACTAGTTTTCTACATTCAGGACACCTTCCACGAATTTTGGGTGCTGATTCTCTGGAAGCTCTCTTCCGTTCTGATGGCGTCCACGGACTCTGAATCCTATGCCGGACTTCATGCTGAAGGCAATATTGCTGGCTCTGCAGTCCGTAATCGGGTTATTCCTCAGTCTACAGCTAGCAGCCGCTCGCCGGCATAATTGCTGCTAGTACAGAAGACCAGATCCACAACACCGAAAGGAGAAGTACTACACCGTGCGCCTGTGTCAACACTTCCCTGTCCTAAACTTTAATCTGTTCAACAAGCTGCAGTTTTTTTCTCCTGAAAAATACTTTAAAAGAACGATCAGGAGTTTTTTCACTGTCAGCTTGACCCCCTACTGTATATATCCCTTTTGACCTTGCCTGTAAACTGGCAATAATTAAATAAATAAATAAATCTAGTTGAGTAGAAAAGTATTTGAAAGAGTTGGATACAGGAGTTTATTCTGAAATATCTTTGGACATTTTCAATTTTTGAACGACGAGCTCGTTCATTAAACCGAATAAAAGACAGCAAAATTCAGGAATGGGAAGATCAAACATACAATAAATTCTTCATTAAATTTAAGGAAGGTAGAATTTATTAGAAATAAAGTCGCAAATCTGAGCAGCTTTGGCTGTATTTCTACCAGCATGAGGCGAAAGATCTAATTTATTGGTGTAGCTTAATCCCAAGTCCTTGATGGAGGAACATTCGCTGACAGAGCCTTCCCTATGCTATATGCCTTGAGAATGTGGATGGACTCGCCATCCATTAGCATCGTTTTTGCATACAATTGAAGGAGATCCAAGTCATCTTTAACTCGCTCCTTTGGAATAATTGAAGCTGACTCCGGGACCCCTTTAATGACTTCATTATATTTTCGACTCAATTGAGGGCCCGTTTTTAACTCAGACCTTTTAGCTGAGTGAGTACTGGTTATTTGTTCACTTGGCCCGATAGGCCCAGATGAACCGGGTGTTGGACAGGCTGGGGCCAAATACCTGCACGACTTGTTCTTCTTAGACCTTTTCCTCTTTGGATTTACAAACTCGCCAACCTCTTCAACATCGCATGTTGGTGCAACGTCTACCAGCGATGTAGCGATGGGCGGTAAAGCCAGATTATTGCCGATGCTACCCGAACTAAGAACTGCATTGGGCTCCCTTCGGAGGTAGCGAAAATTCCTGTAGTTTACCGGGTTTGGAAATCGCGATATGTTTAATGTGAGTAGTATATAAGCTTGATGAAGCTATATATGCATACTAATTTTGCTTTGTGGTAGGTGTTTTACGGATATGAGCATTTTTAACGGGTGTGCAAGATATAGATTTTTTGAGTTATCTATTTCTTGTCTTAGATTGCTTATTTCCTGCTCCATCCCTGAGAATTTCTGCTGGAAGCTGAAACACCGCATACAAGTTTCGTCTTCGTAAGCTTCATTAGTTAAGCTTAATAGACTTTTAGCCCGTTTAGCTGGAGGTGAACAAATAGCAGAATAACGATAGTTACAATTATTTTCTGCTTGTCCATTTACTTACTTAACATGATACCCTGCCAATATGGCCAAGTGGTTGGAGGTGCCGATAGACGGTCTTAAGCTATTTCTTGGTGCATATTCAAAACTAGGTCATGGACCAAATTTTTGCGACAATAAACTTAAGGAACTTGAGTTTTGCATACTTATGGAGGGAACAGAGCAAATTAAATTGAAGTTTGAATCGCCACACATTTAACAGACAGTCGGTATGGATATACAGACAATAATCATATTAAAATGTCAGGACTCAGCCTTTAGTTTGATCTCCTTCCGCGATTGTAAGCGATTGCGGGAGCACATAGCCGGCGTGAGTTTTAGAAATAAGCAAGGATCGAAGCGTTCAGTTGCAATTTACGAACTCTGGGGAATATATAAACAGGTTCTTTAATAATTTCACAGCAGGGTGTCTTCTACACTGAGGTAGAGTCTAAAGACTCGTAGGCTTGAAGGACTTGTAGTTCGAAACTAAATTCGAACGACGTGCCGTTAATGTAAAGTTATCATTGCATGTGTACAGTCAGTATAAAATTAGGGACATTTAAAATTTGTTTGAGTCGAAGCACGGTTACAGGCGAAACATAATGAAAGAAAAGTTGAGCCCGGAAGATTTTAAAAGGCTGATTTTAAGTAAGCTTGTTGATAGAGTTGTTTTTTTTCAAATATTATGCCATCAAGCCTTCTTTTAAAATCAGAAAATCTATCGGCGGTAACCGTGTTGCTTAGTAACAAGTTCCAAGGTCGTACCACTCGTTGGCTGAAGAAAATCTGTCTGAGGTTCAATCGCATGCGTTCGCTATTGACCTTGTATGGATGAACACGCAGATGAGGTGTGCAGGCAAACTCGAATAAATCCTCCGATCTTAGGGAGGAATCATGGCCCCGGATAATTCGGAATGTCCAGAGTAGGCTACACCGTAAATGCCTGTAGGAAAGAGGAAATAAGTCAAGCTTTTCCAATCTGTCTTGGTACACTTTAGTCTTAAAACCGTTGACCATGTTCGTTGCTCTTCATTGCACCGGTTCAAGGAGGTCAACATCTTTCTTTATCCACGTTATCCAGGCTGGTATTCCGTAATCTAAATGTGCTCTCACAAAGGCGCCAAGGACGTTTCCGAAGAGATCAGGGGGTAATATTTTAAACGCACATCTGATCCAATGCAGTGTACATGTTTCCTTCTGGAATGCATTCTTACATTTTTCTGGGGGCATTAAATTCGCAGTTGTCCACATGCCCAGATATTTTTGTGATTATACAACTTTCATTGCAGAACCGTTTAAAAGTCCTGGTGTTTCCAAGATACTTTTCAACCGGCGCTTATGTGGCGGGTCACACACCTGGGTACATTAAACCAGTAGTTAACGATGTCCCGCAAGCGACTCGCAAAAAGACGCAAGGTTGCATCTTCCCCTCCATCCTTGTTTAATAGAGTAATAAAAGGGGACCTATCTAGCGTATTGGAGACTTCGCAGCCCTCTGTAGATATTGTCAACTCTAAAATACCTTTGGGAAATCTGGAACCTCTTGATCCTCTGATTGCTCAGGCCTTTACCTCGTCCTGCAATAATCGATCGTCGTCTGATGAAATAGTAGATTTTTGCTTAAATGAACTACAACCAATACCTCCGACACGGTTATCCAGCAGGCTTTTCAAGTCATTGGGATAATCAGCTCCAAAACCGAAGAAGGGATAAAATACAAGCATAATGTTATATATATACCAATATACCAATATACGCAATATACCAAGTAACATATTCGCTTTCGACGGGGCGGGTTTGTTTTTGGAAAGCTGTGGCTTGGGATTCAGAGTCGCGTACGCTAAACGACTTCGCTCGCTCAGTCGTAATGCCCCCATATTAGTCACTCTCTTTTCCTTGATAGAAGTTGACTTCATACTCTCTTGGATGGAGATTATTCAAGACTTTTGTCGGAAATGGCATTCCTCAGTCTCCCCTGTCTTCACCCCAATGCAGAGAAAACTGAAAAATTTTAAATTGTCGACAAGCAAAAGAGAAATGACAACCTCTGTTGCCATGTTCAACAAAATGCCTCCCAATTTCATCTACGGCCTCGCTGCCTGAATCCCCAGCTAACTCTGCACAGAAACTGACATTGATTAATCTTTCGGATCCCAAGACAACAGTACTTCTTTTATTAATTCTCAAGACAGCAGCTCTTATCCTATAACCACATCCGTACCAAGTTTACCAGTTACTCCTGGTAAACCAACGCAGATTTTTAGCTCAAGGACAAGCCCGGCTAAAGTCTCGACCCCCCGAAAACCACAAAATTTAACCTCTCCACGAAAGCCACTGCGATACGATCGCCTATTTCTCAAGAAAACATCCCCATCCCAACTACATCGAATTTCCAGCTACCACCCAGACCTCATACTGAGGCTATTAAATGAAACATATAAGCAATTTCGCCCACAAATAGTGCTTCTATGCCACTCGCAGCAGTGCATCCCCCACCCCGCAGCCAATTTTCTCCATGGTCATTTCCCCAGTTTTCTCTTAATACGAAGGGTCCTGCTGGACCACTAGACTCACCTGACCTTCTGTGTCACTTTACTAGGATTACTTTGCAGTATCCTGTCCAGGGCCTTCCCGCACATGCCCCAATAGCTAGCGGTTGTGCTTAGTTCCCCTGTCTGTCATTTCCGCCTCCATATTTTACTCCCCTTCACCCAGATCAGATGCGTACGATCCCACAACCTTTTTTCTAGAACAGGGTGGGAGCACCCGCCCCGTATGTTCAGTGGCCCGTCAACCACTGGATGACTTAGCCGCCCTCCCTCAAAAACAACTTCTTACCCACTTAAACTCTTCGTTCTAAATGCCAGATCCTTTCTCAATAAAATGCCCCTGCTTCAGACTCTAGTCTTTGTCCACTGTCTAGATATTTTTATAGTAACTGAAACATGGGCAACATCTTCCGTAACCGACCCCGAACTCTCTCTTATAGGTTATACTTGTACTCGAAAGGATCGCCGTGACAGCCGTGGTGGAGAATGCTGTATCTATATTAAGCAAGCACTGGCATTTCGGACCTTAGACAATCCACAATTTACTGCGGTTGATGAGAGCTGTTGGCTTCAAATTATCTAAACATAGGAACTCTTTACTCATTGGCTGTGTCTATCGCCCGCCCAATACCAGTGAGGATTTCGATCTTTGTCTCTGACAATCATTTCAAACCGCAGCTGACTTAAATTGTAAGCATTGCTTAATTTCAGGTGATTCCAACCGTCCTGACATTCACTGGTTTCCGGTCCCTTCCGGCCCCATAAAGTTCGAGGACTTACTCGAGGCCGTAGATATCTGCATGTGGACTCAGGTTGTTGACTTCCCTACTCGAGGATTAAGCATAATTGATCTTATCTTATGCAGAGGTTGCCTGCCTTTGACAGTGTCATCATTAGGCCCACTTGGGAGCTCAGACCATGATATCGTTGTTTCTACACTACAACTCGAAACCGATGAAACGCTTTCCAAAAAATATAGCTTTTTCTTTGATTTTCGATTAGCGCTTTCAACAGAATTATTGATACACCTTAACTTCCATGACTGGACTAATTTGTTTATATGTTAGGACGTGAACACCTGTACTGGTATGCTTTACGAAGTTCTGGATCCACTTATTTCTCGTTTTGTTCCCCGTAAGAAATTAATTAATGTCATGGACAAGGTTTATCTCCCTTTTTATTTTCGCCGTAGGTTGCGTAAACTATTTCGTTGGTTCCATTTGCAAAACGACATATCCGTTCTGTCCTTGATTCGACGTATTTTTGAGCAGGCTAAGAGGCTAACCGAAAAAAACGGCTAGCCGATGAGGTCAAATATGTCGAAAACCGTTCTTTAAATGTCGCGAAACATTTTTCACGTGCAATAAGAACTCATAGTAAAACATGGCATCCCGTACTACTGGACTCCGTTGGCAATTCTTTATTCGATGAAAAACTGACGGCTGATAGTTAAAACGTTTTCTTGTCCAGCACATTTATTAAAAATTCGGCCGCTCCCCTTCCGCCCATCCAGGTTTGGACCGGTGCCGTCCTCAAAACCATTAATTTTACCCTCTGGGACGTTACCGTAGCCATTCGACGTTTTCGTCAATCTTATAGTACTGGACCAGAGGGCGTACTGATCAGTATTATATATTTTATATTTTGAAGGGTTACAGGCATTGCCCTTGATGACCCTATTAATGTTAAGTTATCGTTGCATGTGTACAGTCAATATAAAATTGTGTTCATTTAAAAATGTTTGAGTCAAACCATGACATAACTTCAAATGCGTTTTCACAGCCACTGGCAAAACATTGTTGAAGAAAAGTAGAGCCCGAAAGATTTTAAAAGACTGGTTTTAAGTAATTATGTTGTGAAAGTCGTCTTTTCTCAAATATAATGCCATAAAGCCTTCTTTTAAAACCAGTAATGCTGTCAGAGGTAACCGTCTCACTTGGTAACGAATTCCAAGGTCGTACCACTCCTTGGCTGAAACAAAACTTTCTGAGGTTCAATCGCGTGCGTTCACTATTAACCTTGTAGGGATGACCACGCAGATGAGTTGTGCAGGCAAAGTCGAAGAAATCCTCCGATCTCAGGGAGGAATCATGGCCCCGGATAATCCGGAATGTCCAGAGCAGGCTACAACTAAAGTGCCTGTAGGAAAGAGGAAATAAGCCAAGCTTTTTCAGTCTGTCTTTGTGCGGTAAAGTCTTAAGACCGTCAACCATCTTCGTTGCTCTCCGTTGCACCTGTTCGACGAGGTCAACATCTTTCTTCCTCCATGGTATTCAGGCTGGTATTCCGTAATCTAAATGCGGTCTCACAAAGACGCCATAGACTTTTCCAAAGAGGTCAGGGGGGAATATTTTAAACGCACGTCTGATCCAATGTATTGTACATGTTGCCTTCTGGACTGCTTTCTTACAGTGTTCTGAGGGCATCTAATTCGCAGTTGTCCACATGCCCAGAACTTTGTATGTTTCTACCTCTTTTAATGCAGTTCCATTAATAAAGTACTGGTGTCTCAGAGATACTTTTCGACCGGCGCTTATGTGTAGGATCACGCACTTGGATACATTAAACTTAAGAAGCCACCTAGCCAACCAGGCACTTAGTTTGTCGATATATGATGGTAAACCTTTTGCGTTATAAGCGCAGCTGACTTCAGTTCATATTTTAATGTCATCTGCAGACATGACAGCTTCAAAATCTAGGTCATTGAGACAGTCGTTCACGTAGATAAGGAAGAGTAGGGGGCCCAAAACAGAACCCTGTGGAACACCACTTTCTACTTTTGCCCATTCTGAGCTAGAGTATCCAACAACAACTCTCTGTTCTCTGAAAGACAAGAAACTTTGATCCAATTGAAAAGTTTTCCTTGAATTCCTACGTTCCAAATCTTCTGTAAAAGAAGCCCGTGTGGTACACAATCAAAGGCCTTTTTGAAGTCAAAAATACAACATCTACCGCATGACCCTTATCTGTGGCCTTTGTCCATTTCTCGTGCGACTGAAGGGCACTCGTGAGACAGGAACGTCCTGGACGGAAGCCGTGTTGGGCATCGCATAGGATTTGGTTGTTTGCCAGATAGCACATCGAATGCCTCTTGATAATATGCTCCATTATTTTACACGCTATGCAAGTTAAACTGACAGGGCGGTTATTTTCACAGTCGAGTCGTGAACCTCCTTTATAGATCGGGTCGATGAATGCGCACTTCCATTCTTCCGGGAGTTTGCTTTCTTCAAAGGACTTTTGGAATATGATGGACAGTGGTACACACAGTTCGTTAGCAAGTTCTCTAAGTGCTAATGCAGGAATTCTATCCGGCCCAGGCGACTTGGCTGGCTTTATACGGAGTAATTCGGTTCTAACTACGGTCGGTGAAAAGTCAAGGTCTAGGTCCTCTGTTGTGGATGAGGAGGAGGTGGAGGAGTAAGGGAAAGGCGGATGCTTATGATATTTTCCCGTCACTTCTTTGTAAGATATTTAATCTGGCTCTGGAAAGTAAAACCTTGTCCAGTGCGTGGAAGGAATCTCACATTCTACCTATCCCCAAATACGGCCAATCTCCGTCATTTGACGATTTTCGGCCAATCAACACACTGTCCGCAGCTTCGAAAATCCTGGAGACCTTGATCAAAGATAAGATGATGTATCACTTAACCGAGAAAACCTACTGAGTGCAGCCCAGCATGGGTTCCTCAAAACAAGTTCTTGTGATACCTGTCAGCTCTCTTTCTTTGATCCCGTTCTACAAGCTAGGGATAATGGCTTTGCACTTAACATAGTCTATTTCGATTTCACCAAGGCCTTCGATCGTGTTGACCATGCCCTTCTTCTCCTGAAACTCTCCTCTTTCGGTATGTGTGGTAAAAGTCTGAGCTTGATATATTCTTACCTGAGCTCTCATACACAACATGTTAAGATCTCCAATGCTATCTCAAACTCGGCACGTGTGAGGAGTGGAGTTATTCAGGGTAGTGTGCTAGGCCCGCTTTTTATTTTTGTCTTTTTGTCAATGATGTGCCAGGTTTATTTCGAAATGGTAGGCTCTTTATGTATGCCGACGATTTAAAAGTTGCCTATCGATACAAGCCGGCAGATCGCGACACCGGGCTTGAGCTATTAAAAAATGATCTCGAGGCCTTTGCCCAGTGGTGCTGCACATGGCTTCTTTCCCTTTCTTGACACAAATGTTCCGTTATGGTTGTCGGTGACAACCATTAGCCTCATCAAAGCATAGATGGCCACGATATAAATGTACCTGGCGTTGTTAAGGCCCTGCGCCGGACTGAAGGTCAAGGTCGTGTGCAAATAACCACCAATTAGTTGCTCTCCAACTTGGACAATTTGATCTTCGTTACCACTTCACTAGGACTGATCCGGACAATACTGTTTCAACTGCATGTACTTACTTGCTTCCTGTTCATCTGGAATTCTTTCTTGTGCCGAAATTCGTCATAAAACGGACCAAATTAGAATTTGTTTATCATCTTATTCAAGTTGACTGCGCAGGCTCTGCACCAATAAAAACTGAGAACCACTCAGAGAACCAAACGTGTACAACCTCGTGAAGATCTGAAGTTATCCAGGACCTTCGACATCTCCGAACGGCTGAGTCGTTCCTGAATATCCTTAATACCGTTTATAGTATTTTCAAAGCGTTTTTGAACAAGTATAAACATTTTTTTGCTCATATTGCATTAAATACTCGCCATACTCCAAAGCCAGTCGGAAATTTTTCGTTATACGCTCAAAGGAGAACATACTTTTACGCAGTGTTTTTAACATTTATGGACTCAAAAACAATTGTTTGCTAGCAACAGAACCAGTCACGGAACTTCCTTTTAAAGGAAAGCCTGTTGAGCTGGCTTCGACATCCACGACTGGCACTCAATCAGTTTATACTTGTAACCAAAACCAGCAAAGCGCGCAAAAAGCGTAATGGCAGCCAAATCCGTTGGCTACGAGGACGAATCTTGCGTTGGATGTTCTTATATTTTTACTAAGAGTTCAAAACTGGAAATGAGCTTGCAGACTTAAGGAAGCTCTTGCAAGATAACATTACTCGACGAAATACGCTTAGCAATATTCCAGTTAAAAAGGCAGTGACTAAAGCACCAAATGTATCAAAACTACAACTGGTTACAGCTCACAATGTTCGGACGCGATTACCCATAACGACCGGATAACAGGAGCACAGTCTCTGAATCCTACGGACGACGACCAGAGCAAACCACAAATCTCATCCTGCTATCTTGGGTGTTATAAAGAGCCCGTAGTTGAATCCGAAGAAACAAACGCGTGGCAAGCTGCAATGGGGAAACACCACAACAGGAGACAAAGTCACAATCAACTCTGATGGATTCATTGAAGCCTTCAGATGAGAGTATGGTCAGAGGTAGACTTAATCCCAACGAGAGCTCTGTAAACCGTTCTCGTGCCCCTAAGGAGAACTTAGGAGGAAGCGAAAAATTCCAAGCACCAGGATCGACAACAGTGTTTAGTTATTCAGGGTTTGCACGAGTCAACTGCAGTCCGACCAGAAGACCGTGTCGCCGAAGACCTTGCTTCGTTTAATGGCCTCCTAAACCAGTTGCTCCCACCGGGCGTGGAAGTAAAAGCTATTAAAGCATTCCGGATCGGCAAAAAGTCTGAAGACAGCCTAGGAACGCCGCGACCGCGACCTCTGAAAATAATGCTAGAGAGCAAAGACCAAATCAAGGCGATCCTATCCAAAAAAACTAACCTACGTCACTCGCATAAAGAGGTTTTTTTCAACCGGACTACTCCCCTGCGGAAAGGCTGAAACGCCGGGAACTTGTCTTGGAACTACAATCAAGACTGAAGGCTGGCGAACACAATCTGGCTATTTTCAAGGAAGGTAGTTCAAAAGAATACGAATTTTCCATTGAACCAACCGATTGTTCTGAGGACAACGGCAGCCACCTCACTAACGCCAAAACCATCAGGGAACCAATTGCCCAAAGAGATGTCAGAACTGATTCCGTAACGCCCAGCGTTCTCACTAAAGAAACCAGAGTTACCGAAAATCATCAAGAAACGGAAAAGACATACGACCTTGACGTTAAAGGAGACGCAGTTGGGCCCATAAAATTGACAAACGCAACAGGAAATTTGGTTGGCGCAAAATTGAAGTGCTTGTATACAAATGCGCAAAGCCTTTTATCAAAACTTGATGAGTTAAATTTGCCTTGCCGAAGTATCTCCGGATGTGATAGCAGTAACCGAAACCTGGCTGTCGGGCAGTATTCGAGATAGCGAAATAACATTGTCTGGGTACCAAATATATCGGAGGGACAGAGAAAACCGACAGGGTGGTGGAATAATTGTGTATGTGAAAGACGTGCTAATAGTGTCTGACAAGACGAGCAAGTTTGCGTGCAGCACGGAAGCCATATGGTTGAACATCAAGGCTCTTGGCTCTCCATGTCTAGATGTCCTCATTGTCTATCGGCCACCTAGGATAGACCGAGTCGCGGACACCCACTTGTTGGAACAATTAGAAATTTCTCCAGTCGACCTAATGTCATGATTATGGGTGACTTCAACGCACCAGGAATTAACTGGAGCACTGTTCAATCATCATGCCCGAAATCGACTTTTGATTATGTTTTCTGCAAAAAGACCTTGAATGCACTCCTCACACAGCATGTCCCTTTCCCCACCAGAACACGTGAAGGACAAAGGGCTAACTGTCTTGACCTGGTTTTCACGAAAACATCAGGCAGCATTGACGAGATTATTTCAATGCCTCCGCTCGGTCGTAGTGATCATGTGGTGCTTATGTGGGACTACTCCTTATTCTCCGTTGCGCCTGCTATAGAGGAGAAGCGGCGTAACGTTGCGAGAAACTTTCATCAGATGCGAGCAGATTTTAACAGACATCAACTGGACCTCAATGTTTTTCGAGCACCGTGAACGAAGATTGGGAGTCCTTCCGAAATGTTCTTCTGCAACTTATTGACAACCACTGCCCGCTAACGAGTGTCCATCACAGCAAGCGTCCTGGGTGGCTAGACAGCAACTTAAAAAGGGAAATAAACAGGAAGCACAAGTTGTGGAGAAAAATATTGCGAGTCTAATCAAGTCGCCTATTTTTAATAAGTATAAAACACAGAGAAACAAAATGAGAAGCCTTATTCTTAAAACGCGAAGAGAATTTGAGAAGACTTTGCTGCAAAAAGGCAACGCAGAATCCAAAGTTAGTCTACAGTTACCTCCGTAGATGTACAAGGAATAAACATCAAATACCGCTGATTAAGACTGCCGTGGGCGTCGAAAATTCTGAAAAACAGGGAAAAAGCCGAGTACTTTTCACAGTTCTACCGCTCAGTCTTCACAAACGAGGCAAGGTTCCTTCGTCCCTCAGTGGATAACCCGCCGACTGCAAGCATTAGCCACATACTATTCTCAGAATTTCTGATCCAAAAAGGAATTAAAGAACTAAAGAGTCAAATCCCCAGGACCAGACGAGCTTCCACCCAAGCTTCTGAAAGAACTCGCCAATGAACTTTTCCGCACCTCTGTCAGTGCTCTTTCAAAAACCTTTGACTCCGGAACACTTCCTTTCGATTGAAGCTGGCACATATAACTCCTTGTACGAAAGCGGTAGCCGGGCGTCAGTGACAAACTACAGGCCCATAAGCTTGACATGCATCCTTGGCAAGATTATGGAAAGGATCATCAAGAGCGAATTGGTGAAATTCTAGACCATAATTTGTTATCAAGCTGTCAACACGGGTTCAGAAAGAAGATCATGCACAACGAATTTGCTGTATTCGCTCCAGAGGTGGACCCAAGCACTTGAAGATAGACACGCGGTTCACATTGCCTTCATTGACTTTCAAAAGGCCTTCGATACTGTGCCGCACGAGAGACTGCTGTACAAGCTAGAAAGAATTGGAATCAGAGGTAACCTCCTCAAGTGGATCGAAAACTTCCTCGTGGGTCGGCGCCAGGTTGTGTGCATCGGCCAAGAGAGGTCAAGTTCTGCTGCGGTCGAGAGTGGGGTTCCTCAGGGTTCAGTACTAGGGCCAATACTGTTTTTAATATACGTGAACGATTGTGTCAGGAATCTCGACTGTGAAGCAGCAATGTTTGCCGACGACATTAAAAATCTGGAATGTAATCCAGAGCCCCTGCTGACGAAGATAAACTGCAGATCAACCTAACTCGGTTGGAGGAGTGGTCGAATCATTGGCTTTTGCGGTTCAACGTCGATAAGTGTACAATACTTCGCTTAGGCAACCCATCTGGATCTGCCGAAAGTAGAAGTTACTTTTCAACGGTGAAGCCTTTAAAAAGACGTGGAAACCCAAAAGGACCTTTGGTGTGCTGACGACCACCACCTTAAAACCATCGTCTCACTGCTCGAAAGTGGCGAAGAGGGCAATTTCGGTGTTGCATGCCATCAGACGAGCCTTTTTGGATTTTCGATGAAGATCTTTTTCGCTAAGACTTTTGGAACATTCATTAGGCCGCATTTGGAATATGCTATGCACGCCTGGAAACCCTGGACAGTTCAAGATCAGAACTGCCTCGAAAGAGTACAGAGGAAAGCCACCAAAATGGTTAGAAGTCAAAGCTCCTTGCCATATCCAACCCGCCTAATGAATCTTAATCTGTTCCCTTTGAGTTATAGGCAAATGCGTGGTGATCTCCCTGCAGACATTCCGCATTGTGAAGGGATTGATTGTTGCCTGGAATTCTCGGACTTCTTTGAATTTGCCACCACGACCCATCTCCGAGGTCACCCATTGAAACTGCGTGTCCAGCAGGCGAGACTGGATGTGCGCAAGTTCTCCTTCTCTGTCAGAGTGGTTAAACCATGGAATGCCCTCCCTGAAGACGTTGTGATGTCACCATCGCTGGAAAGCTTTAAAAGGAACCTTGACAGTTTTATGTTCCGCAACGAGCCTGAGCGATGAGGAATTTATCTTAACCCTCGAGAGTTGTGCACCACTTGTCATATTTTTATGACCGCCTTTTTGTACCTTTGCAACCCACACGGTTTCTCTGTACACCGCGCTTAATTTTACGTTACAAATAGGGTACTCAAAGGCCCATGCCTATTTTCCTCAATAAATTGAATTGAATTGAATTGACCTGGGCATATCATATTCCATCGGTATCAATCTTTCAGAGAATTGCGCCCTGATTGTCTCCAAAGCACGCAGAACTGCCGGGTTTATTCTCCGAAATTTTAAAACTCCTGATATTAGACTCCACTTTTATAAAATGTACGTTAGACCTAGCCTGGAATACTGCTGGTTTCTATTTAGCCTTCTGCACGCTAGCGAATGGAAGAAAAATAGAATCGGTACAGCACTTCTTCACGAAAAGAATTTTATCGTTAGAGCACCGTATCTGTCGTATCAAGAACGCTGTGGGCTTGTTAACATTGATCCCTTATGGTTTCGCCGAGTGCAGAGGGGACTCTTTTGCTGTTTAAGCTTTTTAAATAGTCGTACATTTAATCCCCTTATCATTGTGTGGCAGTTTGACCATCCTCGGCGCAGCAGTCATCGTAATGTCTTTTAATTTCTTCCATTAGCTCGCACAGTTGCATATCGACGGTTGTTTTCGGTAAACGCCATGGCCATGTGGAATAAACTTCCCAATAATATAAAAGTCCAGCGGAGTTATTCTTTGTTTAAGATAAATATTACTTGTTTTTTTGCATTCAGAACAGTTTCCATCAAATTCTGGGCACCGACACGGTAGAATCTGTTTTCCTGTTCGACGGAGTGCGCGGCATCTGAACCCGATCCCAGGTGTTACCATGAGGGATACGGCACCGTATCTGCAGCCTGCACCCGTTGACTTCTTCGGCAGACAAAAAGCAACCGTCCACGGATTTGCTTTTGACAGGGGCAGAATCCCGGTTCCGAAAAAAGACAGAGAGACTGCGAACAGACTGCACTTGTGTTAGCCCTTCCTGATCTGAACTGCAATCATCCTTACAGGCTGCAGTTTTTTCTCCCGAATAACATCAAAGTTAGGAAAAACACTTATAATTATATATATTCAGGAGTTATTTCACTGCCAGCCTGATTCCTTCTGAATATTTCTTCTGACAATGCCTGTAAACCGGCATTAAATACAACTATTATTATTATTATTAAAAAGCAACCGGGCCAACCCTGGCACTTAATTTGTCCATATTCGATTGTAACCTTTTGCGTCGTCTGCGCAGCTAACTTCAGTCCATATTTTTTATGTCATCTATAAACATGACAGCTTCACAATCTACGTCATTGAAACTGTCGTTGACGTAGATAAGAAAGAGTATGGGGCCCAAAACCGAACCCTGTAGAACATCTCTTTCGACTTTTGCCCATTTCGAGCTAGATATTTCAACAACAGCGCTCTGTACACTGAAAGACATGAAACTCTTGATCCAATTGAAAATAGTTCCTCAAATCCCTACGTCCCAAATCTTCTGTAATAGAAGATTATGTGGTCCGCTATTATAAGTCATCGTGAAGTAAAAATATTTGACATCTAGTGGATAACCCTTATCTGTGTCCTTTGTCCATTTCTCGTGCGACTGAAGGGCACTCGTGACACAGGATCTTCTGGGACGGAAGCCGTGTAGAACATCGCATAAGATTAAGTTGTTTTCCAGATAGCGCCTTAAATTCTTCTTGATAATACGCTCCAGTATTTTTCACGCTATGCAAGTTAAACTGACAGGGTGGTTATTTTCACAGTCCAGTCGTGAACCTCCTTTATAGATCGGGGCGATGAATGCACACTTCTATTATTCCGGGAGTTCACTTTCTTCGAAGAACTTTTGGAGTATGATGGACATGGTTCGCAAAGTTCATCAGCAAGTTCTCTAAGTGCTAATGCTTTAATTCTGTCCGGCTCAATCGACTTTGCAGGCTCCATACGGAGTAATTCGTCCCAGAAGAATTGGCACATCGCTTGAAATGTGTTTAGAATTTCAAGTCCTTCTAGCCTACGATTTTTTAGTCTCTACCTCAGTGTAAAAGACACGGTGCTGGGAAATTATTAAAAAATTGTCTGTATATTCCCTGAGTTCGTAAATTGCGACATGGAAGTAAGGATTCTGAGGCCTTAAATAAAACAAAAATTCCACTGCTGCGGATTATTTCCTGCCCCAGGATTTATCTCAACTGGAATTGCAAGCTTCGATCTTTGCTCATTTCTAAAACTCACGCCGGTTGTGTGCTCCCTGCATTTGGTTTCAATCGCGAAAGGGGCTCAAACCAAAGGCTTGGTCCTCATCTTTTCAAATTCTTATTTTTGAATATCCTAGCCGACTGTCTGTTATTTCTGTGGCGATTCTAACGTCAATTGTATTTGCTCTGTATCCCCGATAAGTATTCAAAACGCAGATGCTTTAAGTTTCTTGCCACAAACAATCGGTCCACGACCTAGTTTTGAACATGCACCAAAAAATCGCGTAGGACCGTCTATCGACGCCTATAACCACTCAGCCATATTGACAGTGGATTTTGATCAGCAAATTAATAAACAAGCAGAAAATAGTTGCAACTATCGTTATTCTGCTAATTGTCTGCCTCTCGCCAAATGGAAAAAAGTCTGAATAAATAAATAAATTGTATATTTAAGGCCCAGAGGGCCCCATCATTACAAACTTAGTACCGTGATTTAAATAAATACAAAGTGGATAATTTCTGCACTATGTGAGCATCCATATGAACAGCAGAAATGAGTAGCATGGTAAACATATCCGATTCAAAACGATTTGCCATTTTTAAAACAAAAGTCAAACAATCTGGAACTGAAATGGAAAAGAAGCAGTAAAAAACTCCTAGGGTTAAATCGGAGGCAGAGTTCGGCGAGCCACCATTTTAAAAGATAAAATAGGAGAAAAAAACTGCTTCAATACAAAAATTAATAGCTTAATGCAATGGGATAGTATTTTGATGTTGCTGACAGCGTATGAGGGTTCGGTAGGCTTATTGTCGGGTGAGAGATAATATAGCATTCAGAGCTTCTGTTTATAACCAACAGTGGAGGTGAGAGAGGAGATACTCATCGTGGACAACAGGGTCTAAACGAAGAGGGGACTGTAGAGATCACGAGATCATCATCGAGATGCGACCTTGCTGACTGCATAGTCCATCACCAAAGAGGCGAAACCATCAGAACCCACCTCAATCATCAACAGAACCTGGAGACTATCATCAGGGTTACAAATTCGGAGGAAAGTATAAAGGTTGTCAAAAGTTGGCAATGCTAGTTTAAAAGGAGGGGAAGAAAAAGTGAATGCAAAGATTGACTCTGCAGAGGATGATGGAAATATAATTAGAGACTAATATAATATCAAGGGAACAGCCTCAAATACCAGGAGGACCCTTTTTAAAATCCAAAAGTTGCGAGTTTGGGAAGGAAACAGACAATAAGGACTTTATGTCTTCCGAAGTTAAATGTTTGCGTAATTTGGTTTTGAAAATAGCTAATGTAGACGACAACCTAATTTGCAGTGAAAGATTATTCCATATGAAAGCATATTCGGAGGCAAAAACTGAGACCGGTTAGTTGTGGAGCTAAGGGGTGGTCGAATGATCATGAAGGAATTACGAGTGGCATAGGGTTGATCAAAAGGAGTGAGAGCGTTAATTTTGTGGGAGATTTGGGCTAGATTTAATGCGAAACTAGAAGCAAAGACCAGTTTCGAGTCTTCTAACCCACAGAAATTTAATGTTTTGCTAATTGGCATCTATCCGTATAAAAGATACTGGATCCAGGAAGAGAAAATATTCTTCGAGTAAAAACCCTCTGAACTTTTTCAATCTTACTGTGGTCAGAGGCGTTCATCAGCCCAAAGAGGGGACAGCAGTATTCTACGATAGGAAGAAAAAACATGCGGTATAGGTTTAACTTCATTTCCGGAAGGAAAGAAATTATGTGATATATATTCTTTATTGATACTTTAAAGGGTTACGGGCATTGCCCTTGATTACCCTATTAATGTTAAGTTATCATTGCATGTGTACAGTCAATATAAAATTGTGTTCATTTAAAAATGTTTGAGTCAAACCATGACATAACTTCAAATGCGTTTTCACAGCCACTGGCAAAACATTGTTGAAGAAAAGTAGAGCCCGAAAGATTTTAAAAGACTGGTTTTAAGTAATTATGTTGTGAAAGTCGTCTTTTCTCAAATATAATGCCATCAAGCCTTCTTTTAAAATCAGTAAGGCTGTCAGAGGTAACCGTCTCACTTGGTAACGAATTCCAAGGTCGTACAACTCCTTGGCTGAAAAAAAAACTTTCTGAGGTTCAATCGCGTGCATTCACTATTAACCTTGTAGGGATGACCACGCAGATGAGTTGTGCAGGCAAAGTTGAAGAAATCTTCCGATCTCAGGGAGGAATCATGGTCCCGGATAATCCGGAATGTCCAGAGCATGCTACAACTAAAGTGCCTGTAGGAAAGAGGAAATAAGCCAAGCTTTTTCAGTCTGTCTTTGTGCGGTAAAGTCTTAAGACCGTCAACCATCTTCGTTGCTCTCCGTTGCACCTGTTCGACGAGGTCAACATCTTTCTTCCTCCATGGTATTCAGGCTGGTATTCCGTAATCTAAATGCGGTCTCACAAAGACGCCATAGACTTTTCCAAAGAGGTCAGGGGGGAATATTTTAAACGCACGTCTGATCCAATGTATTGTACATGTTGCCTTCTGGACTGCTTTCTTACAGTGTTCTGAGGGCATCTAATTCGCAGTTGTCCACATGCCCAGAACTTTGTATGTTTCTACCTCTTTTAATGCAGTTCCATTAATAAAGTACTGGTGTCTCAGAGATACTTTTCGACCGGCGCTTATGTGTAGGATCACGCACTTGGATACATTAAACTTAAGAAGCCACCTAGCCAACCAGGCACTTAGTTTGTCGATATATGATGGTAAACCTTTTGCGTTATCAGCGCAGCTGACTTCAGTCCATATTTTAATGTCATCTGCAGACATGACAGCTTCACAATCTAGGTCATTGAGACAGTCGTTCACGTAGATAAGGAAGAGTAGGGGGCCCAAAACAGAACCCTGTTGAACACCACTTTCTACTTTTGCCCATTCTGAGCTAGAGTTTCCAACAACAACTCTCTGTTCTCTGAAAGACAAGAAACTTTGATCCAATTGAAAAGTTTTCCTTGAATTCCTACGTTCCAAATCTTCTGTAAAAGAAGCCCGTGTGGTACACTATCAAAGGTCTTTTTGAAGTCAAAAAATACGAAATCTACTGCATGACCCTTATCTGTGGCCTTTGTCCATTTCTCGTGCGACTGAAGGGCACTCGTGAGACAGAAACGTCCTGGACGGAAGCCGTATTGGGCATCGCATAGGATTTGGATTAGGATCAGCCTTTAGTTTGATCCCCTATCCGCGATTGAAAGCGATTGCAGGGAGCACAAAGCCGGCGTGAATTTTAGAAATCAGCAAGGATCGAAGCGTTCAGTTGCAATTTACGAACTCAGGGGAATATACAGACAATGTTTTAATAATTTCCTAGCACCGTGTCTTTTACACTGAGGTAGAGACTAAAAAATCGTAGGCTAGAAGGACTTGAAATTCTAAAAACATTTCAAACGATGTGCCAATTCTTTTGGAACGAATTAATCCGTATAGAGCCTGCAAGGTCGCTTGGGCCGGACAGAATTAACGCATTAGCACTTAGAGAAATTGCTGATGAACTTTGCGAACCCTGTCCATCATATTCCAAAAGTTCTTCGAAGAAAGTGAACTCTCGGAATAATAGAAGTGTGCATTTATTGCCCCGATCTATAAAGGAGGTTCATGACTGGACTGTGAAATAACCACCCTGTCAGTTTAACTTGCATAGCGTGAAAAATACTGGAGCGTATTATCAAGAGGAATGTAATGCACTATCAGGAAAACAACTTAAACTTATGCGACGTTCTACACGGCTTCCGTCCCAGACGATCCTGTGTCACGAGTGCCCATCAGTCGCACGAGAAATGAACAAAGGACACAGATAAGGGTTATTCACTAGATGTCCAATAATTTTACTTCACGATGACTTATAATAGCGGACCACATAATCTTCTATTACAGAAGATTTGGGACGTAGGGATTTGAGGAACTATTTTCAATTGGATCAAGAGTTTCATGTCTTTTAGAGTACAGAGCGCTGTTGTTGAAAAATCTAGCTCGAAATGGGTAAAAGTCGAAAGTGATGTTCTACAGGGTTCGGTTTTGGGCCCAATACTCTTTCTTATCTACGTGAACGACAGTTTCAATGATGAAGATTGTGAAGCTGTCATGCTTATAGATTACATAAAAATATGGACTGAAGTTAGCTGCGCAGACGACGCAAAAGGTTACAATCGAATATGGACAAATTAAGTGCCAGGGTTGGCCAGGTTGCTTTTTAATAATTATAATAATAGTTGTATTTAATGCCGGTTTACGGGCATTGTCAGAAAAATCATTCAGTGGGAATCAGGCTGGCAGTGAAAAACTCCTGAATATATATAATTATAAGTGTTTTTCCTAACTTTATGTTATTCGGGAGAAAAACTGCAGCCTGTAAGGATGATTGCCGTTCAGATCAGGGAAAGGGCTAACACAAGTGCAGTCTGTTCGCAGTCTCTCTGTCTTTTTTCGGAACCGGGATTCTGCCCCAGGCAAGAGCAAACCCGTGGACGGTTGCTCACTGTCTGCCGAAGAAGTCAACGGGTGCAGGCTGCAGATACGGTGCCGTATCCCTCATGGTAACACCTGGGATCGGGTTCAGATGCCGCGCACTCCGTCGAACAGGAAAACAGATTCTACCGTGTCGGTGCCCAGAATTTGATGGAAACTGTTCTGAATGCAAAAAAACAAGTAATATTTATCTTAAACAAAGAATAACTCCGCTGGACTTTTAAATTATGGGGAAGTTTATTCCACATGGCCATGGCGTTTACCGAAAACAACCGTCGATATGCAACTGTGCGAGCTAATGGAAGAAATTAAAAGACATTACGATGACTGCTGCGCCGAGGATGGTCAAACTGCCACACAATGATAAGGGGATTAAATGTACGACTATTTAAAAGCTTAAACAGCAAAAAGAGTCCCCTCTGCACTCGGCGAAACCATAAGGGATCAATGTTAACAAGCCCACAGCGTTCTTGATACGACAGATTACGGTGCTATAACGATAAAATTCTTTTCGTGAAGAAGTGCTGTACCGATTCTATTTTCTTCCATTCGCTAGCGTGCAGAAGGCTAAATAGAAACCAGCAGTATTCCAGGCTAGGTCTAACGTACATTTTATAAAAGTGGAGTCTAATATCAGGAGTTTTAAAATTTCGGAGAATAAACCCGGCAGTTCTGCGTGCTTTGGAGACAATCAGGGCGCAATTCTCTGAAAGATTGATACCGATGGAATATGATATGCCCAGGTCAATTCAATTCAATTCGATTCAATTTATTGAGGGAAATAGGCATGGGCCTTTGAGTACCCTATTTGTAACGTAAAATTAAGTGCGGTATACAGAGAAACCGTGTGGGTTGCAAAGGTACAAAAGGCGGTCATAAAATATGACAAGTGGTGCACGACTCTCGAGGGTTAAGATAAATTCCTCATCGCTCAGGCTCGTTGCGGAACATAAAACTGTCAAGGTTCCTTTTAAAAGCTTTCAGCGATGGTGACATCACAACGTCTTCAGGGAGGGCATTCCATGGTTTTAACCACTCTGACAGAGAAGGAGAACTTGCGAACATCCAGTCTCGCCTGCTGGACACGCAGATTCAACGGGTGATCTCGGAGATGGGTCGTGGTGGCAAATTCAAAGAAGTCCGAGAATTCTAGGCAACAATCCAATCCCTTCACAATGCGGAATGTCTGCAAGAGATCACCACGCATTTGCCTATAACTCAAAGGGAACAGATTAAGATTCATTAGGCGGGTGGGATATGGCAAGGAGCTTTGACTTCTAACCATTTTGGTGGCTTTCCTCTGGACTCTTTCGAGGCAGTTCTGATCTTGAACTGTCCAGGGTTTCCAGGCGTGCATAGCATATTCCAAATGCGGCCTAATGAATGTTCCAAAAGCGAAAGATCTTCATCGAAATCCAAAAAGGCTCGTCTGATGGCATGCAACACCGAAAATTGCCCTCTTCGCCACTTTCGAGCAGTGAGACGATGGTTTTAAGGTGGTGGTCGTCAGCACACCAAGGTCCTTTTGGGTTTCCACGTCTTTTAAGGCTTCACCGTTGAGAAAGTAACTTCTACTTTCGGCAGATCCAGACTGATTGCCTAAGCGAAGTATTGTACACTTATCGACGTTGAACCGCAAAAGCCAATAATTCGACCACTCCTCCAACCGAGTTAGGTTGATCTGCAGTTTATCTTCGTCAGCAGGGCTCTGGATTACATTCCAGATTTTAATGTCGTCGGCAAACATTGCTGCTTCACAGTCGAGATTCCTGACACAATCGTTCACGTATATTAAAAACAGTATTGGCCCTAGTACTGAACCCTGAGGAACCCCACTCTCGACCGCAGCAGAACTTGACCTCTCTTGGCCGATGCACACAACCTGGCGCCGACCCACGAGGAAGTTTTCAATCCACTTGAGGAGGTTACCTCTGATTCCAATTCTTTTCTAGCTTGTACAGCAGTCTCTCGTGCGGCACAGTATCGAAGGCCTTTTGAAAATCAATGAAGACAATGTGAACCGCGTGTCTATCTTCAAGTGCTTGGATCCACCTCTGTAGCGAATACAGCAAATTCGTCGTGCATGATCTTCCTTTTCTGAACCCGTGTTGACAGCTTGATAACAAATTATGAGTCTCTAGGAATTTCACCAATTCGCTCTTGATGATCCTTTCCATAATCTTGCCAAGGATGCATGTTAAAGCTTATGGGCCTGTAGTTTTTCACTGACGCCTGGCTACCGCTTTTGTACAAGGGAGTTATATGTGCCAGCTTCCAATCGCAAGGAAGTGTTCCGGAGTCAAATGACTTTTTTGAAAGAGCACTGACAAAGGTGCGGAAAAGTTCATTGGCGAGTTCTTTCAGAAGCTTGGGTGGAAGCTCATCTGGTCCTGGGGATTTCGACTCTTTTAGTTCTTTTAATTCCTTTTGGATCAAAAATTCTGAGAATAGTATGTGGCTAATGCTTGCAGTCGGCGGGTTATCCACTCAGGGAAGAAGGAACCTTGCCTCGTTTGTGAAGACTGAGCGGTAGAACTGTGAAAAAGTACTCGGCTTTTTCCCTGTTTTCAGAAATTCTGACGCCACGGCAGTCTTAATCAGCGGCATTTGATGTTTATTCCTTGTACATCTACGGAGGTAACTGTAGACTAACTTTGGATTCTGCGTTGCCTTTTGCAGCAAAGTTTTCTCAAATTCTCTTCGCGTTTTAAGAATAAGGCTTCTCATTTTGTTTCTCTGTGCTTTATACTTATTAAAATAGGCGACTTGATTAGACTCGCGATATTTTCTCCACAACTTGTGCTTCCTGTTTATTTCCCTTTTTAAGTTGCTGTCTAGCCACCCAGGACGCTTGCTGTGATGGACACTCGTTAGCGGGCAGTGGTTGTCAATAAGTTGCAGAAGAACATTTCGGAAGGACTCAATCTTCGTTTACGGTGCTCGAAAACATTGAGGTCCAGTTGATGTGTGTTAAATCTGCTCGCATCTGATGAAAGTTTCCTCGCCAAACGTTACGCCGTTTTTCCTCTATAGCAGGCGCAACGGAGAATAAGGAGAAGTCCCACATAAGCACCACATGATCACTACGACCGAGCGGAGGCATTGAAATAATCTCGTCAATGCTGCCTGATGTTTTCGTGAAAACCAGGTCAAGACAGTTAGCCCTTTGTCCTTCACGTGTTCTGGTGGGGAAAAGGGACATGCTGTGTGAGGAGTGCATTCAAAGGTCTTTTGCAGAAAAAAACATAATCAAAAGTCGATTTCGGGCATGATGATTGAACAGTGCTCCAGTTAATTCCTGGTGCGTTGAAGTCACCCATAATCATGACATTAGGTCTACTGGAGAAATTTTCTAATTGTTCCAACAAGTGGGTGTCCGCGACTCGGTCTATCCTAGGTGGCCGATAGACAATGAGGATATCTAGACATGGAGAGCCAATAGCCTTGATGTTCAACCATATGGCTTCCGTGCTGCACGCAAACTTGCTCGTCTTGTCAGACACTATTAGCACGTCTTTCACATACACAATTATTCCGCCACCCTGTCGGTTTTCTCTGTCCCTCCGATATATTTGGTACCCAGACAATGTTATTTCGCTATCTCGAATACTGCCCGACAGGGATATATACAGTAAGGGGTCAAGCTGACAGTGAAAAAAAACTCCTGATCGTTCTTTAAAGTATTTTCAGGAGAAAAAACTGCAGCTTGTTGAACAGATTAAAGTTTAGGAAAGGTAAGTGTTGACACAGGTGCACGGTGTAGTACTTCTCCTTTCGGTGTTGTGGATCTGGTCTTCTGTACTAGCAGCAAGTATGCCGGCGAGCGGCTGCTAGCTGTAGACTGAGGAATAACCCGATTACGGACTGCAGAGCCAGCAATATTGCCTTCAGCTTGAAGTCCGGCTCAGGAATCAGAGTCCGTGGGTGCCATCAGAACGGAAGAGAGCTTCCAGAGAATCAGCACCCAAAATTCGTGGAAGGTGTCCTGAATGTAGAAAACTAGTGACAGCTCTCGTAAACAAAGGATAGTTTTGCTGAATTTTTAATACTTCTGGGTAGTTTATTCCAGATTGCTATAGCGTTTACCGGCGACGGTATTTAACGGTACGTGCCAAAGGAAGAAATAAGAATACATCTCTATGATTGGTGCGCCGACAGTGGTCGAGCTGCCTCAGGGATATAAGGGGTTAAAGGTAAAAACCGTTTAAAAGCTTGAACAGTAAAAATAGTCCCTTCTCTAATCTACGAAGCCACAACGGGTCGATGCTTGTAAGCTCACAGCCAGGCTTTCCTTCTAAAGACGTGCCACTGCTTTGCATGCTACTATCGTTAAAATTCTGACTGTCAATCTTCTATGAAATTTTATGAATATTTCAAGCAAATGAGTACGTCTTTTGTTTAACAGTTAACCAAAACATATGGATAAAACGCATGAAGGATAGTTAGAAACGACTCAGCCATTTGGCAGGTCAAGATTTATCTGGATAAATTTTGACATTGCACAACTTTGACGACTTGTTTTTCAAGACTGTTAAATGCGCACGAATCAATTCTGTAGTCCGTAAGAATTCGTTGAAGAAAAAAACAAAATTTGCTTGAAATACGATTTCTGAGAAATTTCCACGCAAGAAGAAAAGTCCAAAGACGCAGAAAGTAATTTTTGCACGTTCGGTTCCGATAGCAACGTCGAAGATGGTAACTGTGAGGTGGTATCGATGTCGAAATAGTCGCAGTTAGAGAGCAGGTTATCTCGTTGATCAAAGTTTAACGCTCTAGCCATTGAGCCCTCGGGTGGTGCATCACCTGGTGTTGGGTATATGATTGGTTTTACGACGGATAATAAGCCAGAAATGGCCTTTCCAGTCTCCTTTGTCTCGGTTGGTTATATTTATCTGCCTATTTTACTACTAGCCGCTGTGCAGGGTTCAAGAGTGATCCTCAAGGCAGAGCTGATCGAGCGAGTTCCATTAGCAGTCAGTGAGCGTTCATCAACAAATACAACACTTTTTGGCAGTTTTCGCATCTGCTTTTACAGATGGAGCGGATTTTAACCAAACAGACTTTCGAATGGTTAGTAACGACGTTGTCATTAAGGACCTCGTCTACACAGATGAACATATGTATGCTCAGGGTCAGGAGCATGCGGACTGATTACAGAGATAAGTGAAGGGTTGATCATATCTCTTTCTATTAATTGTTAGTTTAAAAATCTTTTTCCTGCCCTCATATTATTTTCGCCAGCCCAAATAATCAATGATAAACCAATTGCACTTTGTGCAATTATGGTTTGAAATTGTGCCTGAAAGCTCGCCATTATCTATTTAATGTATGCAATTAGCTGCAATTTTAGACTTTTGAAGCATACTATTGTAAATTATCACCCCGGTTTTTCTATTAAGCAAACCAAATTCGTCTAGTAGTTTACGATGTCCCGCAGATGACGCGCAAGGTTGCAGCTTCCCCTCCATCCTCGAGTAATAGAGTAATGAAAGGAGACATATCTAGCCTATGCTAGACTTCGCATCCCTCTCCAGATATGATTAAACCTAAAATCCCTTTGGTACATATTGAACCACTTGATACTTTGGTTGCTTAAGCGTACACTTCGTCCATTCAATCATCGGTCGTCGTCATGGCACTCATGACAAGTACTTCCGGCATAGTTATCAACGAGCAGGCCTTTTCAAGTCATTTGGATAATTAGCTCAGAAAATGAAGAAAGGATAAACGCAAGCATAATTTTTATGCTGCGTAATATTCCAAATTACTTATCTGCTATCGATGGTGCGCGTTTGCTTCTGCAAAGCTGTGGCTTGGGATACAGAGTCGCGCACGCTGAGACTGGGCGCCTCGCTCAGTCGTAATGTGTCCATATTATTCACTCTCTTTCCTTGATAGAAGTGCATCATACTCGCCTAGGAAGAAGCGTAGTAGAAATTTTGTCGAAAATGGCATTCCTCAGTTTCCCTAAAACTCACCCAAATGCAGAGAAAACTGAAAAATGTTAATTTGTCGACAAGCAACAGAGAAATGACTACTCATCACGCTAGCTGTGTGTGCAAATCGCATCCAATCGTCATCTACGGCATCGACCATCTGAATCGGCAGTTAACTCTGCACGGTAACCGACTCTTGATTGATCTCTGTGGGATCCCAAGACAACAGTAATTCTCTGTATCCGAGGTCACCAATGCAAACTGAAAAACACGCCAAACTTGAAGTGCGGGCCAACTTCTTTTCCCCAACGGGTGATTGACGAATGGAACAAACTGCTCAGCCCTCAGTTGTTCAGGCTGAAAAGCGATTGAAATGTTTAAAAAGAAGACTTGATGCATTTTACTTGATGAACGATATAATTAGTCGACGGTAATGATTAATATATACTAAAACGACTATCGCCATGTATACGATTTGCTTGTTTTGCTAGCGTCTATCTGTAAATAGGGTTTTCAGCAGCTCTACCTATCTCCCTTATATATACTGAATTATACTGAATTATACGTCCTCATGACAGCGACTCTTCCTTTTCCCACCCTCCTCATACCCAAGCGTACCAGTTACTCCCTGGTAAAACCAACGCAGATTTTTGGCTCAAAGACAGGTCTAACTAAAGTCCTGACCACTCAAAAATCGCAAAAATATTAGCCTTTTTCACGAAAAATACTCCTTTACAATCGCCTAATCCTCGAAAACATCCCATCCCAACAACCTCAAATTTCCAGCTTCCACCCAGACCCTCATACTGAAGCTGATAAGCTAGAAAAATGCAAGCATTCTCGTCCAAGAATGCTGCTTCGGTTCCCTTGCAGCTATGAATCCCCCACTCCGCAGCCAATTGTCTCCGCACGGTCGTTTCTAGTTGTCTCCCCTAAACGAAGGGTTCTGGCTGGACTACTAGACTCACCCTGACCTTCTTCGTGTCAATCTATCTTTAGCGATATCCCTACCCAGGGGATTTCCGGACAGTCACAATAGCTAGTGGAAGTGCTCAGTTCCCCGGTCTGTCATTTCCAGCTGAATAGTTTTCTCCTTTAACCCACATCAGGCGCGCGTGCTAGCCTACGTAGTCCCGCAGGTGAGATCGCCGTCCCCGATGTTCAGTGGCCCGTCAACCACTGGAGAACTTTAACCAAGCTCCCTCAAAACAACCAGCTTGCCGCCAAACCATGTTCGTTCTCAAATAGTAGATCCTTGCTTAAAATGCCCCTGCTTCAGACTCTAGTTTTTGTCTGCTGTCCAGATATTGTTAAAGTAACTGGAAACACGGGCAACACCTTCCGTAGCCGACTTCCGAACGCTCTCTTATAGGTTTATGATTTTACTCAAAATAATCTTCGTGACAGCTGGTGGAGGAAGCTGTATCTATAAAGCCAGCGCTGACATTTCGGCCCTTGACCATCCGCAATTTGTCATGGTTGAAGAGAGCTGTTATTTCAACTTACCTTAGCAAATAAGGAACGTTTACTCGTTGGCCGTGTTTGTCACCCGCACAATACCAGTGAGGATTACGATCTTTGTCTCTCACAAGCGCTTCACACCGCAGCTGACTTAAATTTTAATATTGCTTCATTGCAGGTAATTTCAACCTTTCTGAAATCCGATATTTTCTGGTCCATTCCGGCCACATAAAGTTCCAAAACTTACTCGAGGCCGTTGATATCGGCATGTGGACTCAGGTTGTTGACTTTCCTACTCGAGGATTAAGCATAATTGATCTTATCTTATGCAGAGGTTGCCTGCCTTTGACGAGTGTCATCATTAGGCCCACTTGGGAGCCTCAGACCATGATATCGTTGTTTCTACACTACAACTCGAAACCGATGAAACGCTTTCCAAAAAAATATAGCTTTTTTCTTTGATTTTCGATTAGCGCTTTCGACAGAATTATTGATACACCTTAACTTCCACGAATGGTTAAATGTCTTTATGTGTCAGGATGTGAACACCTGTACCGGTATGCTTTACGAAGTTTTAGATCCACTTATTTCTCGTTTTGTTCCCCGTAAGAAATTAATTAATGTCACGGATGAGGTTTATCTCCCTTTATCTTTTAGCCGTAGGTTGCGTAAACTCTCGTCGATTCTGCATTTTGCAAAACAACATTTTCCGTTCTGCCCTTGATTCACTGTATTTTTGAGCAGGGCAAAGAGGCTAACCGAAGAAAAAGGCTAGCCAAAAAGGGTAAAATATGTCAAAAACCGTTCGTTAAATGTAGCGAAACGTTTTTCACGCGCAATAAGAACCGAAAGTAAAACATGTCATCCCTTACTACTGGACTCCGTTGACAATCCTGTAGTTGATGACAAATTGACGGCTGACAGTTCTAACGTTTTAATTTATTAAAAATTCGACCGCTCCCCCTCCGCCCATTCAGGTTTGGACCGGTGCCTTCCTCGCGACCATAACTTTTACCCTCTAGGACGTAACCGTAGCCATTCGACTTTTTCGTCAATATTATAGTCCTGAACCAGATGGCGTACCGATCAGTATTATAAAGGCGGATGCTAATGATATTTTCCCGTCACTTCTATGTAAGATATTTAATCTAGCTCTTGAAAGTGAAACCTTTCCCAGTGTTTGGAAGGAATCGCAAATTCTACCTCTCCCCAAACACGGCCAATCTACGTCATTTGACGATTTTCGGCCAATCAACACACTGTCCACAGCTTCGAAAATCCTGGAGACCTTGATCAAAGATAAGATGATGTATCATTTAACTGAGAATAACCTATTGAGTGCAGCCCAGCATGGGTTCCTCAAAACAAGGTCTTGTGACACATGTCAGCTCTCCAAGGCCTTCGAATGTGTTGACCATGCTTTTCTTCTCCTGAGACTTTCCTCTTTCGGTATATGTGGTAAACTTTTGAACTTGATATCTTCTTACCTGAACTCTCACACACAATATGTTAAAATCTCCAATGTCATCTCTAACCCCGCACGTGTGAGGATTGGAGTTATTCAGGGTAGTGTGCTTGGCCCGCTCTTATTTTGTCCTTTTGTCAATGATGTACCAGGTTTATTTGGGAATGGTAGGCTCTCTATATATGCCAAAAATTTGTATATTGTATATTTTGAAGGGTTATAGGCAGTGCTTTTGATGACCCTATTAAGGTATAGTTATCACTGCATATAAATAAATAAATAAATAAATTGTATATTTAAGGCCCAGAGGGCCCATCATTCCAAACTTGGTATCATGGTTTAAATAAATACAAGTGGATAATTGCTGCACTATGTGAGCATCCATATGAACAGCAGAAATGAGTAGTATGGTAAAACATATCCGATTCAAAAAGATTTGCCATTTATAAAACAAAAGTCAACAATCGTTGGCATATACGGTGAACTCGAAAAAAGAAGTGAAAAAAAAACTCCTAGGGTTAAAATCGAGGCGGAGTTCGGCGAGCCGCCAATTTAAAAATAGGAGAAAAAAACTGCTTCACTAAAAATTAATAGCTAAAATGCAATGGGATAGTATTGTGATGTTGCTGACTGCGTATGAGGGTTCGGGACGCTCCCTTTGTCGGGTGAGAGGTAATATAGCAGTCAGAGCTACTGTTGATAAACACCAGTGGAGGTGAGAGAGGACGAACTCATCGTAGACAACATGGTCGAAACGAAGAGGGACAGTAGAGGTCACGAGATCATCATCGAGATGCGACCTTGCTGACTGTATAGTCCATCACCAAAGAGGCAAAACCATCAGAACCCACTTTGATCATCAACAGATCCCTGGAGACTATCGTCAGGGTTGCAAATTCGAAGGAAAAGTATCAAGGTTGTCAAGAGTTGGCAATGCTAGTTTAAAAAGGAGGGAAGAAAAAGTGAATGCAAAGATTAACTCTGCAGAGGATGATGGAAAAATATAATTAGAGACCAATATAATATCAAGGGATCTGCCTCAAATACCAGGAGGACCCTTTTCAAAATCCAAAAGTTGCGAGTTTGGGAAAAGAAACAGGCAATAAGGACTTTATATCTTTCGAAGTTAAATGTTTGCGTAATTTGGTTTTGAAAATAGCTAATGTAGACGACAACCTAATTTGCAGTGGTAGATTATTCCATATGAAAGCATATTTGGAGGCAAAAACTGAGACCGGTTGGTTGTGGAGCTAAGGGGTGGTGAAATGAACATGGAGGAATTACGAGTGGCATAGGGTCGATTTACCGGAGTGAGAGCGTTAATTCGTGGGATATTTGGGCTAGAATTAACGCGAACAGTCAATATAAAGTTAGGGACATTTAAAATGTTTTTGAGTCAAAGCACGGTTACAGGCGAAACATAATGAAAGGAAAGTTGAGCCCGGAAGATTTTAAAAGGCTGATTTTAAGTAAGCTTGTTGATAGAGTTGTCCTTTTTCAAATATTATGCCATCATGCCTTCTTTTAAAATCAGAAAATCTGTCGGCGGTAACCGTGTCGCTTGGTAACAAGTTCCAAGGTCGTATCACTCGTTGGCTGAAGAAAAACTGTCTGAGGTTCAATCGCATGCGTTCGCTATTGACCTTGTATGGATGAACACGCAGATGAGGTGTGCAGGCAAACTCGAATAAATCCTCCGATCTCAGGGAGGAATCATGGCCCCGGATAATTCGGAATGTCCAGAGTAGGCTTCACCGTAAATGCCTGTAGGAAAGAGTAAAATAAGTCAAGCTTTTCCAATCTGTCATGGTACGGTTGAGTCTTAAAACCGTCGACCATGTTCGTTGCTCTCCATTGTACCTGTTAGAGGAAGACAACATCTTTCTTCATCCACATTATCCAGGCTGGTATTCCGTAATCTAAATTTGCTCTCACAAAGACGCCAAGGACGTTTCCGAAGAGATCAGGGGAGAATATTTTAAACGCACATCTGATCCAATGCAGTGTACATGTTGCCTTCTGGAATGCATTCTTACATTTTTCTGGAGGCAATAAATTCGCAGTTGTCCGCATGCCCAGATCTTTGTGTGATTTTACAACTTTCAGTGCAGAACCATTGAAAAGTCCTGGTGTTTCCAAGATACTTTTTAACCGGTGCTTATGTGGAGGGTCACACTCCTGGATGCATTTAACTAAAGAAGCAACCTGGCCAACCCTGGCACTTAATTTGTTGATATTCGATTGTAACCTTTTGCGTCGTCAGCGCAGCTGACTTCAGTCCATATTTTTATGTCATCTGGAAACATGACAGCTTCACAATATACGTCATTAAAACTGACGTTCACGTAGATTAGGAAGAGTAGGGGGCCCAAAACAGAACCCTGTGGAATATCACTTTCTACGTTTGCCCTTTCCGAGCTAGATTTTCCAACAACAACGCTCTGTACTCTGAAAGACATGAAACTCTTGATCCAATTGAAAAGTTCCTCAAATCCCTACGTCCCAAATCTTCTGTAAAAGAAGATTATGTGGTACGCTATCATAAGTCATCGTGAAGTAAAATTATTGGACATCTAGTGGATAACCCTTATCTGTGTCCTTTGTTCATTTCTCGTGCGACTGAAGGGCACTCGTGACACAGGATCTTCTGGGTCGGAAGCCATGCAGAAAATCGCATAATATTAAGTTGTTTTCCAGATAGCACATTAAATGCCTCTTGATAATATGCTCCAGTATTTTTCACGCCATGCAAGTTAAACTGACAGGGTGGTTTTTTCACAGTCCAGTCGTGAACCTCCTTTATAGATCGGGGCGATAAATGCACACTTCCATTCTTCCGGGAGTTTGCTTTCTTCAAAGGACTTTTGGAATATGATGGACAGGGTTTCACACAGTTCGTCAGCACGTTTTCTAAGTGCTAATGCGTTAATTCTTCCCGGCTGACAAGTCTAGGTCTAGGTCCTCTGTTGTGGATGTGGAGGAAGGGAAAAGAAGGGTTAACCTTGTTTGGCAAATGAGTGGAATAGCAGCAAAACTATTAGCTCTCGGGTGAAGACGGTTTGAAAGAATTTGGAAAGAATAGATGCTTTAACCTGGTCGTTGGTCTCCCCTTTTCCGTCTCGCAGACCTTAGGGCAGGAATCATTTCCTGAGCTCTCTATGTACTCCGTATGTATCTATGCATAGCATTTCGGGGTGTTCCAGCGGAATTTTTGCAGTATGTTTATTTTTGAACTTCCTTCGCAGCTTAGTAGCCTCGCTTTTTAGCAAACGTTGCTTTGCTGCTTATAGTCCCATGAGCATCGGAGCTGGTATGTCTGTAACGCCTCCAGAAGCGATTTCTTTTTTTGAAAGAGGCCAGTAAATTTGAGTTTATCCACATTGGGCGGTTTGTAGTTGTCTTTCTACTGAGAGGACGAGTTGGGGTTAACAATCCTTTTCAATAACGAATGGAGAGAGTCGTCCAATCTTTATTGGTTCCACCGCATGTAGTTCTGTTTTCCCGGGATATCCTCGATATGTGTTTTCTCATAAGTGAGTAGTAACCCTTCCAAAGGTTTTTTTTCCAAGTATCAGGTAAATTTGGTTTGGAAAAGAAAAGTGAGTACCTCGAAGCACAGCGTAATGTGTTCACTTGACCCTAATGGCGGTCGATCCTGTAGGTCAAGAAACACATTGTCCTATCTCGTGCAAAAATCAGGTCACAGACAGTTTGACTGTTGTCCTTCTCTCAGTCCGTGTTCGAAAGATGACGTGCTGCTAGAAAGAGTTTGTCTATTGCCCATTTGTAGTTTAGTGGTTGAAGTTATCTGGCATTCCCCGTGCAGTCCATGTTTTTCCAGTCAATACCAGGAGCGTTAAAATCAACATGATGGGGACATCTTTCTTCTCGCTGGTTTTGTAGGGTTCTGTTATGAGAATGAGATCCTGATCGGAAGTCTGATAAGGCAAATGGTACACAACTGATATCGTCAGTGGACTGAAATACTTAGCAGTTATAGTAATGCTTAAGAGTTCCACATCGCGTAATGGAATATGGAACTCTTAAGCATTAATATATCTGCTAAGTAGTCCAAACCACTGAGGATATCTGTTGTGTATCGTTCGCCTTGCGTCGTCAGTTGACTTCCGTTTGAAATTTGCTCGCCTCAACGTCTTGATTTTTGGCCAATAATCTGTGCCTGATGTCATAACTCCACGAAATAAGTTGACATTGGATCACCTATTGTCCTTGTTTACCAAAATCAGTCAAGAAGTGCTGAGAGACAGTGCAATCGTTAGGCACACAACAATCGTTATCAAAACTTAACAAATTAGTTAACTAAGCTTTCTTCGATCCTCAGTAACTCTCTACGGGACTTTCAGAAAACATTCTCTCGCCAGGGAAAGGGGTCGAAATCAGAAAGGAACTGAGAACTACT
>WEDG01004610.1:0-120561 GCA_017591395.1 Schistocephalus solidus
TCATCGATAGTTAAACATTCTCAATCTTTTATTTATGCTGATGATCTCAAATGCGTTTATTCCTTCTCTAACTCTACAACCGAACGGTGCCTAGAACAAATTCATTCAGACTTAGACGCTCTTTCGGCCTGGAGCTCCACATGGCTAATGAAGTTCTCACCTACTAAGTGTCGCTACATGAGTTTTGGGCCTGTAAGGCTGCCGCAACCTCTTATCTTTGAAGGTTGCCATATGATTGAATGTTCCTCCATCAAGGACTTGGGCTTAAGCTACACCAATAAATTAGATCTTTCGCCTCATGCCGATAGAATTACGGCCAAAGCTGCTCAGATTTGCGGCTTTATTTCTTATAATTTCTACCTTCCTGAAATTAAATTAAGACTTTATCGTATGTTTGTACTTCCCATTCTTGAATTTTTGCTGTCCTTTCTTCGGTTTGATGAACGAATCTAGCCGTTCAAAAATTGAAAAATGTTCAAAGAAATTTCACAAAAAAACTCCTATATCCGACTCTTTTAACTACTTCCTACTCAACAAGATGCCAGCTAACGAAGCTAAAAATTTCTTTGGGTCAGGAGACTTGAAGCAGGCTTTTTGTCTCCTTTTTCGTCTTAATAATAGTTCAACTCTCCCAAAGCTTTCTGTAATTACCCCCGTTAGTCTTCCTTATAACCTAAGAAATTCTGAACTAATTATACCTCTCCCTGCATCCTCCACGTGTAAACGCTCTCTCTTCTTTGCTTCTAGGTATAGTTTTCTTTGGAATAACTTGCCAATTGAAATTAGGTCGTTAATTAGTCTATCTGCATTCAAGCGAAGACTGCACATTTATCTTAACACTGATTCTATTAACCTTTTTATTTTTCCTCATCTTTTCCCAGTAGCTTTCCCCATGACTCGGAGAAAAGGACCATCGGGAATTTGAGTAACCCTCTTGAAACTATATTTACGCTACCTGGAGACGCCCATGAACTATAATGTCTCCTTATATCACCCGTCCTCCAAACGATGACGTCATTCGGACGTACAAATTCGGTGGTCCACAGTCTTAAATGCTGCGGTTTCTTTGGATACTAACCATCATCAGAATTCAATTCTGGATCCTATGATGCTGAGGACTTAAGTTCATTGACGCATTTTCGTGAGATTCTGTTTCATACGCCTAAGTGATCAAGAACGAATCACCTCGACGTTTCATTATCTCATTCTGAAATGCTACTGCAGTATTACCCTAGTCTACCACCTGACTATTTTTTCCTAAGCGGTTTTTTTCTCCTACCTTCTATTCGAAAATGAAGGCCTATTGAACTCTGCCTCCATTTTTCATGGTAGGAGTTTTTTTTCACTGCCTATTTTTCTAGTTCACCATTAATTTTAAAACATTGCTAACTGTTGACATAGTAGGAAAATTTATGAATTTGTACATTTTATCTGCACACATTGTCATAACTTTATTTCGTTACTAATATTTGCTTAGACAGTACCTTCCCGGTGCTAACCAAATATAAATTCTAAATAAATAAATAAATATGACACAATTGTTTGGCAATCATTTTACGAAGGCATCGGTTATAAAGACATCATATTTTGTGGGGGAAACGATGCATGGGAGCCATAATTTGGAGGCGGACGTCTAAATTCCCGATGGGCCTTTCTCGGGATCACAGAGAAAGTTGCTCGTAAAGAAAGAGGAACATAAAAGTTTCATTGAATCAGTTTTAAGATAAATGTGCAGTCTTCGCTTAAAATTAAAAAGGCTATTTGATGACCTTCTATCGATTGGCAGGTTATTCCAAGGAAAACAATACCTGGAAGCAAATAACATAGAGCGTTTAGATGCGGAGGATATAGGAGGAGGTATAATCAGTGAAGAATAAAGTAGGTTGTACGGATGACTAATGGGATAAGAGCTGGAATTCGGAAATATTTGAACTATTATTTAGGCAAAAAAGGAGTTAGAAGCCTGCTTCCAGTCTCCAAAACCATAGAAATATTAGATTAGTTAGCTGGCACATATTCGAGTAGGAGATAGTTGCAAGTTTTGGAGGCAAGAGGTTCCGAGTAAAATTTCTTTAGACTTTTCACATTTAGAACGGCTAGACTTGGTCATTAAACCAAAGAATGGGCAACAAGGTTCAATTATGGGAAGGACAAGCATTCGGTAAAGTCTTAATTTAATTTCAGGAAGATAGAAATAAAAGGAAATAAAGGCACAAATCTGGAAGGCTATGGCCATAATTCCATCGGCATGAGGCGACAGATCTAAATTATTTGTGTAGCTTAAACCTCAGACCTTGATGATGGAACATTCAGTCATAAGGTTGCCTTAAAAAATAAGTGGATGTGGTAGTCTGTCAAGCCTCAAGCACATGTAACGACACGTAGAAGTGAAGAATTCCATTTGCCACGTTGAGTTCCACGCGGAAAGATCATGCAAGTCTGCCTGGATTTCTTCTAACCATCGTTCGGCCGTAGATTAAGGGATACAATATATTCACTTAAGACCGTCCGCATAAATAAAAAAACTGAGAGTGTTAAGCAATAAAAATAATAGTTGTATTTTATGCCGCGTTACAGGCATTATCAGACGAAATATTCAGTGGGGATCAAGCTGGTAGTTAAAACATTCCTGAATATATATCATTTTTATTGTTTCTCTTAGCTTAATGTTATTAAGGAGAAATAACTGCTGCCTTGATACGTCAGATTTCGGTGCTCGAACGATAAAATGCTTTTCGCAAAGAAATACTAGACCGATTTTATTGCCTTCCGTTCAGTAGCGCGCAGAAGGTTTAATAGCAACGAGGAGTATTCCAGGCCAGGCCTTACATACATTTTATAAAGGCGGAATCTAATATCAATAGTTTTAAAATTTCAGAGGACAAACCTGGTATTTCTGCGTGCTTTGGAGATAATCAGGGTGCAATACTCTGAAAGATTGAGACCGTTGAAATATCATATGCCCAGATCATTAACAAGGCCAGGCACATTTAGGTCGTGGTCATCTATGCGTATTTGAGGCTGCTGGTCGGCGCCAACAACCATAACTGAGAATTTGTGCCAATAATGTGAAAGATGCCATCTGCAGCACCACTTGCAAAGGCCTTAAGATTGTTTTTAATAGATTAAGCATGGTGTTGCGATCTGCCGGCTTGTATTGATAGGCAGCTTTTAAATTGTCGGCATACCCTGAACAACTTCACTTCTCACACGTGTGGGCTTTAAGATAACATTGGAGATCTTAACATGTTGTGTGTGAGAGCTCAGGTAAGAAGATATCAAGCTCCGACGTTTGTCACATACAGCGAAAGAGGAGAGCTTCAGGAGAAGAAGGGCCCGGTCAAAACGATCGAGGGCCTTGGTGAAATGGAAATAGACTCTGTAATGTGCATAACCAGTGTCCCTAGATTGTAGAACGTGATCAAAGAAAGAGAACTGACAGGTAGCACAAGACCTTGTTTTGAGGAACCCATGGTGGGCTGAACATAATAGGTTATTCTCGGTTAAGTTCTGCATCATCTTAACTTTGATCAAAGTCTCCAAGAGTTTCGAAACTTTGGACAGTGTGGTTATTGGCCGAAAATTAGTCAAATAATGTAGATTGGCCGTGTTTGGAGATAGGTAGAATATGAGATTCCTTCCACACACTGGGAAAGGTTTCACTTTCCAGATCTAGATAAAATATCTTACACAGAAGGGACGGGAAAATATCATTAGCATCTGCCTTTATAGTACTGATCCGTACGCTATCTGGTCCAGGTCTATGTGATTGACGAATACTTCGAATGGCTACGGTTACGTCCTAGAGGGTACAAGTCATGGTTTGGAGGACGGCACTGGTCCAACCCTGGATGTTCGAAGGGAAATCGTCCAGAATTTCAATGAATGTTCTGGACAAGAAAAATTTAGAACTATCAGCCGTCAATTTGTCAACGACTATAGGATTGCCAACGACGTCTAGAAGGACGGGATGCCATGTTTTTTTAAGGGTTCTTATTGCGCGTGAAAAAGGTTTCGCGACATTTAACGAACGGTTTTCGACAAATTTGACCTCATCGGTGAGCCGATTTTCTTCGAATAACCTCTTAGCCTGATCAAAAATACGTCGAATCAAGGGCAGAACGGAAATTTCATTTTTAAAATGGAATTGACGAGAGAGTTTACGCAACCTACGGTGAAAAGTTGAAGGTCTATACACCTCATTCGTGACATTGATTAAATTCTCACGGGGAACAAAACGAGAAATAATTAGATCAATAATTTCTTACAGGTGTTCACATCGTGAAATAGAAATAACTCAGACTAGTCGTGGGAATTAAGATGACTGAATAATTCTGCCGAAAGTGCTGATCGAAAATCAGGGAAAAAGCTATATTTTGTAAAAAGATTTCAGCGGTTTTGAATTGTAGTGTAGAAACAACGATGTCATTGTCTGAGCTCCCAAGTGCCCCTAATGCTGACTCAATCAAAGGTAGGCAACCTCTGAAGAAGATAAGATCAAGTACGCTTGATCGTTGGGTACGGAAATCAACAACCTGAGTCCACATGCTGATATCTATGGCCTCGAGTAAGCCCTCGAACTTTATGGGGCCTGAAGGGACCGGAACTCATTGAATTTCAGGAAGGTTGAAATCACCTGTATTCAAGCAATACTGAACATTTAAGTCAGCTGCGGCGTGAAATGCTTGTGAGAGACAAAAATTGTTATCCTCACTGGTATTGTGTGGGCGATAGACAAAGCCAACAAGTAAACAGTTCTTATTTTTTAAGGTAATTTTAAGCAAACAGCTCTCTTCAACCGCGGTAAATCGCGGATAGTCTAAGGAATGAAATGCCAGTGCTTGCTTAACAAAGATACAGATTCCTCCACTACAGCTGTCGCAGCGATCATTTCGAGTACAATTATAACCTATAAGAGAAAGTTCGTAGTCGGCTACGAAAGTTTTTGCCCATGTTTCAGTTACTATAACAATATCTGGACAGTGGACGAAGGCTAGAGTCTGAAGCAGGTTCATGCATTGAGAACAAACAGTTCAAGTGGGCAAGCTGATTGCTTTTGAGTGTGGGCGGTTAGGTCATCCAGTGGTTGACGGGTGATTAAGCATAGGCGGTGGGTGCTCGCGCACTGTTCTGGAAAAAAGGTTGTGGGATAGTACGCGCCTGATGTTGGTAAATGGGAGTAAACTATGGAGGTGGAAATGACAGACAGGGGAAGTGAGCAATACCGCTAGATATTGGGGCTTGTCCAGGAAACCCCTGGATATGATACTGTAAGGTATTCCTATTAAAGTGACACAGATGGTCAGGTGAGTCTAGTAGTCCAGCAGGACCCTTTGTGTTGAGAGGCAACTGTGGAAACAACCATAAAGAAAATTGGATGCGAAGTTTAGGGATAACCTGCTGCGACTGGCACAGAAGTACCATTCTTGGACTAGAGTGTTTGCATCTTTCGTTTATCAGCCGCAGAATGAGGTTTGGGTGATGGCTGGAAATTCGAGGTAGTCGGGATGGCTATTTTTTTCGGGAGAAGTAGGCGATTGTAAAAAAACTTATTTTTCGTGGAAGGCTTAATGTTTGCAATTTTCGAGTGGTCGAGACTTGAGTCGGACTTGTCTTTGAGCTTACAATTTGCGTTGGTTTACCAGGAGTAACTGGTAAACTTGGTATGGGTGTGAGAAAAGGAAAAGAACTGCTGTCTTGAGAACGAATACGAATAGTTACCTGGCACCTATTTGAGTATGCGGTAGTTGAAAGGGTCAAAGAAAAGAGTTTTCGAGTAAAATGTCTTTGGTTTTTTCAAATTTTGAATGGCTTGACTCAGTCATTAAACCAAAGATAGGGCAAAAATGTTCAAGTATGGGAAGGACAAGCATTCGATAAAGTCTTAATTTAATTTCAGGAAGATAGAAATAAAAGGAAATAAAGCCACAAATCTGGGCAACTTTTGCCATAATTCTATCGGCATGAGGCGACAGATCTAAATTATTTATGTAGCTTAAACCTCAGACCTTGATGTTGGAACATTCAGTCATAAGGGTGCCCTAAAAAATAACTGTATGAGGTAGTCTGTCAAGCCCGAAGCACATGTAACGATACTTAGAAGGTGAGAATTCCAATTGCTACGTTGAGCTACACGCGAAAAGAGCATGCAAGTCTGTATGGATTTCTTCTAAGCATCGTTTTGCCAAAGATTTCGAAAACGAATATACGCATTTAAGATCGTTCGCATAAATAAAAGACTGAGAGCGTGTAACTGCTGATGAAATCTCATTAATTTAAAGCAAAAACAAAAAAGGACTTAGCACGGTGCTTTGAAGGACACCTCTTACAATTGGGGTCTCAGCTGAAAATTTGGACCCCAATAAGACCGTTTGTTTCCGATTAGTTAGATATGACGTAATGAAGTCCTAAAGCTTCTTAATTGACTGTGAGTCTCCGGTTAGGCACTTTATCAAAGGCCTTGCTAAGATAAAAATAGATAACGACCACAGATAGATGCTCATTAAGAAGATGTGTTAGTATATTTAGAAAAGGCATGTGACATGTTTCACAAGAGCGATCAGGTAGGACGCCATGTCGGGAAGAGCTAAGAAGTTGATTGGTTTTTAAAAAATCTGTAATTTGTAGCGTAATTAGTTTTTCAAAGTGCTAAGCGAGAGTAGGTGCTTTATGAACACCGCGATAATTGTGAACCTCCGATTGTAAGCCAGATATAAATACACGAATAATAATAGAGGTTTTCCAATAATCAGGAAAGAAACCCTTCTTGCGAAAAACTGAGAACACTTTGCTGAGTAAAGCTGGAAAATCGCTGAGCTGTTTAATAAGGGAATTTGGGATGTTGTCGGTTCCAAGTGAGTGTGATTGATTACGTCGACTTATTTGTTTCTGAATATTTATTGGAACCCAATTAGTGGTACTAAGAAACTCATGAGATCTCCGAGGAAGTGAAAGAATGGAATTCGTTTCAAGGGTGAAATGTTTTGCAAAGAAGGAATTTAACAATTCTGCTTCGTCCAAATCCTTTGTTATGAAATGATTATTGTAATCGAGTAGGGGCGGAATGACCCTGTGAGCTTTAGCGGAAGAACGGTGACGGAAGACTTTAGCAACGAATCTTGAAGGATTAGCATCGCTAATTGCTAGAGACACCCTGCGCCTATCTCGAGCTATCCTCATTTTTGAAGCTAATTCAAATATGTTTGCGATCCTTAAGCGGGCCAATAACGAACTTATGCACGGATCCTCAAGTCAGTTTTGAAGAAAGTGTGTAACCTTTGAAAAAGCAGCATTCGAAATAAGGGTCTTTTGTGGAATGAAATTGAGGAGGTCTTCAGTTAGGCCTTGCAATGTGTCGTTGAAAAAACTTGAATAATTATCTGAAAAAGTTTGGCGAATCCAGATTGCTTGTAAAATTTTTAATAATTCTTTGTTAATATGAACAAAGTAGAAAAAGGTTTGCTTTATTTCTGGCTTAATAGAGGAGGAGGCTGGAATTGAACAATGAATTAATTCGTGATCACTTTTAAAAAGATTTTGATATAAATTCAAAGGCAAATGATGGACGCAATTAGTTAAAAGTAAAACTAAAATACTATCTTTTTTAGTCACTGAATTAACTAATTGAGACATGTTTGAAAAGTTAATCGTGTTCAACAAGTTCGCAAATTTTGGTGGAGAAGTATTTGCATGCCAGTCAATTTCTGGCAATGTAAAATCTCCTACGATTATTTTGACATCAAATGGATCTTCTGTAACTTTTTCAACGAATTCGCAGAGCTGTCTTTCATTGCTGGAATAACAAGGAGCATTATAAACACAGCCAATTATGGCTTTTTTTATTGTGCGGGAGGATGACTTAAACGAAACAAGTATTTCCGGAAAACGAAGAAATTCTAAGATCGTAATGGGAATGAACCAGAGACTATCTAACCTAAAGAAGACAACCACCGTCACGTTATCAAATGCGGTCTTGTCGATATAATCTTAAATTATCTAAAGCGACCATCGAGTCGAAAATAAGAGCATGAGCCCAAGATTCAGTTATGCATATAATTTCTGGGGCAAACCAAAGACTACAGTTCTTAGCTCAGTCATCTTTTTCACGACTGACCTCACGTTGAGTGAAACTATACTGAGTGTATTTTTAAAACGCGGAAAACGCTCATTAGTGCTCATAACAAATGAGGTCTTGGTGGTGGGTAAGTAAGCTCTATGGAAGAAGGTTTGGCGGAAAGTAAAATTGCTGTGTTCTACAACTTGCTAAGCTGTTACTGTTGATTAACTTAGGATCATTGTAGAGAAACATATTTGAATGTTATGCATTGAGAAAAAGGCTATTTATGCGTAAGAGAAATAGGAGAAGGCCTTAAAATAGGATTTTGAGGAATATTAGAATAATATGGGGGAAGAATTAGATTTGAAAATGGAACCAAGGGTTTTGGAAAACTGTTCCTATAATGGGAAGAGTAATTCAAATGGGGAGGCTTCAAAGTTTTTGGGTTGTGATAACTGCTAAGGAAATTTTGTGTATGTAAAGTAGATGCTAGAGGGTAAGAGGGTTTCCCAACTGTAATGAAGTTTTTCTTTTTGGAACCTAAATTAGGAGCATACTTTGACTTGCCCGGGGTATTGATAAGCTTATTAGATTAAACAGCTGAGACCGAAGTAGATGGCGTGGAATGGGAACGAGGCGGACTTGAACCAGTTTTTTGGACTAAATCACCAGTAGGAATTCAAGGAAAAATACTTTGAAATGCAGAAGCATTCAGTCTTGGAACTTACGATGACTTCACTGACATTGAAGGTGGGCTTATGACATGGTTGAAAGTTACTGAGCTTGAAATTCCTATTCGCGAGTTAAAAGGCGTTAATGGATTCGTTGGAAGAAGATTTGGAGGTAAAAGTAAGGGAGGTTTTTAACCGGACAGCAGAAGAGATTGCTGTATCGCCTCGTTGTGGTTTGCATAGCCATTACCAGACTTGTGGATAATAGACTGAGAGGCCGAGGGCCTATGCAAGAGGGGAGACCCATTTCTTCGGTTCATCGGTGTAAGATCCTGACAAAGGAAATGTTTGCAACTTGTAGGTAACGAGAAATGTTCTTAGCTTTTGAAAATTGGAATAGTGCCGATTTGGATCCCAAGCTCAATGAAGAAAGTCTGCCAGAGTGTCCAGTAGACCAAAATGTTGAAGAGAATGAATTCCCCTAAGCACGAAATTTTCAAACCCCATTCGAAGCGCGCACGCTGACGGTGCAAGATCCAGAGAAAGGAAAAAATTGCTATTTCTAGATAACGAGACATCCGATCTAGTTGTGCAAATTTGAAGTCCACATCGATTGGTGAAAAATGATAACTAATGAGTGGATACTTGCTACATGAGGAGGGCGTTAGGCTTCCGCTATTTTGTAGTTTAAAACAAACGAGTACAGGAATTCGACGGTAACATCAATTGGTCATCTGTCTCTGGGAACATTTTTAAAAAGGAAATGATAGGTTCTTTTCTGTCTGTCCAATGTCTCACTGGCAAACAAATGGATGAGAGATTCAGGACGCCGACATTCGTAAGAGGGAATATCATATACTTAACCGTCAAATAAGTTCCCAAGTATAGGGGGAACTGATCCAAACTTTAATATGTAGTCATTCCAGTTTAGTAAAGTGGACAGATAAAGCTGGTTAGCTTTAACAATTTGTTGTATATTCCCAACACTGCTGTGAATACTAGATGCAACTCAGCCAAGCTTCGGTTAAACGGCTGAAAGCATGCCACGAGCTAAGACTTTTGTTCTCATTTTGGCTTGAAGGAGGCTGTAATTTGATAAAACATTAGAAAATCATACAAATGATTTTGCGAAAATCTGATGTCGCGATCGAATTTCAGTGATTACTTATTGTTTGTCAAAATATATACCATTTAAGGACATTAGAATGCACGAAATATAAATTGCAGTGTTTGCCTCCAAATATGCTTTCATATGGAATAATCTTCCACTGAAAATTAGGTTTTCATCTACATTAGCTATTTTCAAAATCAAATTACGCAAACATTTAACTTCGGAAGATATGAAGTCCTAATTGTCTGTTTCCTTTCCACACTCGCAACTTTTGGACTTTGAAAAGGGTCCTCCTGGTACTTGAGGTAGTTTCCTTGATATTATATTGGTTTCTAAAAACGTTTCCATCATCCTCTGCAGAGTCAATCTTCGCATTCACTTTTTCATCCTCTCCTTTTTAACTAGCATCGCTAACTCTTGACAACCTTGATACTTCCATCCGATTTTGCAACCTGACGATGGTCTCCGGGATCTGTTGTTGATCGTTGCGGGTTCTGATGTATTCGCCTCTTTATTGGTGGCTATGCAGTCAGCAAGGTCGCAGCTCAATGATGATCTCGTGACCTCTACTTTCCCCTTTTCGTTTCGACCATGTTTTCTTCGATGAGTTCCTCCTCTCTCACCTCTGTGGTGGTTATAAACAGTAGCTTTGACTGTTGTATTATCTCTCACACGATAAGGAGCGTTCCGCAACCTCATACGTTGTCAGCAACATCACAATACTATCCCATTGCATCGTACCAATCCCATCAACTCTAGCTATTAATTCTTAGAGAATCAGTTTATTTCTCCTAGTTTTTTTAAAATTGGCGGCTTGCCGAACTTCGCCCTTCAATTTAACCGTAGGAGTTTTTTAACTGTTTCTTTTCTAGTTCGCCGTATACGCCAAAGATTGTTGACTATTGCTTTAAAAATGGCAAACCATTCTGAATCGGATATGCCTACCATACTATTCATTTCTGCTGTTCATATGGCTGCTCACATAGTGCAGCAATCATCCACCTTTAATTTATTTATACCGCGATACTAAGTTTGTAATTATGGGCCCATATGGTCCTGAAATATACAATTTATTTATTTATAAGTGAGCCAACAGCAGGCAAAAACTAACAAAACTCAAAAAGGCAATAGATAATTCCATAAACAAATGGTCGGTGCTCACGGAAATTTTTTTTTAATTAACGCTGAATAATTTTTGGCTTGGTTAATTCGTTTTATATAAGATCTTTCACTTATTTTCCAATAATATTTAGAATAATAGAATAATTATTAAGCAAAACAAAAGAATGGGATACGTTATAGGCAGCAAAATAAACTGAGCAGCAGTTTCACCACGTCAATAGTGCTATTATAAACTCCAGTTCAGTGTTCGAATGCATATTCTTCCCAGCATCTGTAGTGAAAAGAGTGTTGTGGAATCTTTTCAAATCAAAGTTATCGGGTCTGGAAAATATACCGGCCAAGTTCTTGCGAGAATTAGTGAACGAACTCTCTGGGCCACTAGCGTATATCTTCAATTCATCATTTAAGTTAGGGAGACTGCCCCGATGTACAAGGGTTGGGCTCGAACCAACGTCAGCAATTATCAGCACGTCATTCTCACCTGCATTTGCTGTAAAATAATTGAAACTACCATTAAAAAAGTGGCAAGGAATTTCGTGGAAGAAAAACACTTACGCTCAGGGTTCCAGTACGGCTTCAGGCAAAACCAATCCTTTCTTTCCCACTTATTGCTCTCAACCGAGCAGCGAACTCGTGCACTGGACGAAAATGGTATAGTTGACGTCATCTACACTGATCTCAAGAAGGCGTTCGACAGCGTCCCTCACAAACGGCTTATCTATAAATTATCTTAAATTGGACTAAGAGGAAATCTGCTGAAATGGATCACAGATTTTCTCACAGATAGATCACAAACAATTGTGCATCGATGCCACCAAGTCAACCACTACCCCTGTTCTATGTGGTGTCATCCAAGGCTCAATTATAGGGCCGTAACTCTTCATGGTCTACATTAGTGACTGTGTCAAGAAACTCGGTTGCAGCACCATCATGTTTGCTGACGATGTGAAACTCTAGAGGACTATCAAATGTGACGCCGACAGACACTCACTTAAACCTAGTCTTAATCGACTTAGCAGCTGTTTTGCTCGCTGCCTCTTAGAGTGTAACGTTGGAAAGTATGTGACCCTAGGACTCCGTGCCAGAAGGACCAGTTACGAGGATGATTCCTTCCAATACCTTCTCAATGGGCAGGCTCTTCCAGGAACAAAAGGACCTCAGTGTTCTGCTAACTTCCTCGCTTAAACCATCTTCACTGTGCGTAAAGACGAGGAAAGGCGTGATGGAGGTGTTCTTTTCTCTGAGACGAAGATTTTTCCAGTTTTATAAATATCTATTTGGAAGGAACTGTGGAGTGTTCGTTTGGTCATACTTGGAATATGCTGTTTAGACTTGGCATCCGTGGTTTGATAAGGATTATCACCAACTGGAAGGAGTACAGGGGAGGGCTACAAATACAGTCAAGAATCTCGGTCATCTACCTTACAAAACCGGAGTGGTTGAGCTTGACTTGTTTCCTCTTACTTACAGACAACTACATGGTGACCTCTTTCGAACCTACTTGATTGTCATAGGTCGTGAGTGCGCTCTATAATTTAATGAATTCTTCGAACTGGCTGGAATGGACCATCTGCGGACTCATCCCTTTAAATTGAAGAGGAAGGTGGTCCATACGGACGTCCGACGGAAAGTTTTCTCGCAGAGGTTAATTGGGGCATGGAACGGACTACCTTATGCGGAAGTCCTCTCAGATACTGCTGAAGAATTTAAATGCAAGTAAGATACTCATATGCTGACAAATTTCTGTTCATATAATCAAAATTCTGTCAGTGGCGGGAGTTTTGCCTGGCTTATACCTACGGATGACTTCAATTTTACTCTAAGCGGACTTATTGTTGTACAATTTCATTAGATTTCATTTTTATGTAACCAGGGTGCTCAAGGACGAAATCCTGAGGCCCTTAATAAAGTGACTTAAAATGACTTATCAATGAGGCTATGCAGGGTTAACTCTGCAATATAGATTTCCTGCCAGTTGGTGATTCGACAATTACAGCGATTATTGCATAAAATTTATTGTTGTAAATCAAATGTGTTTCACAGTTTTATCGAACGATCTATATACGTGCTTTTGAAAACTTCTTAGCATAGTAGAGCCACATGACTAATAATAAGGCCATGACGGCTGACAAAGTTGACACGGAATACTGCAGCCCGTTGAAAAGGACGAGTACCACAGGTGATATAGGGTTGAAAATGCAAAATTTTATCAAAAAAAGCTTATAATTGAAGAAAATGATGTGGAAATCCTGATATATTAAAATCTTCATTCAGCTTTCGAAAATGAGCTGTGCGCGTTAGAAAGTTCCGTAGGAAAGTCTATGAAAGCACGCTTGATCCAGTGCATGATGCTCATCGCCTTTTAAATGGCATTTTCAGAGTGCTCCGTCGGTTGTAGGTTTGAAGCTTCCCAGAAACCTAGACCCTTGTCATCGTCCATTTTTAGGGGGATCCCATTCATGCAGTATTCATGTGTTAGGAAGCGTCTCCGAGCAGATTCCAAGCATAAGATTACATATTTAGGTATATCAAACGTAAGAAGTCACTTGTGCGACCAGACGACCAGTTTATCAAGGTTTTCTTCTAGTTCCTGTGAACCCTAAGCAGAGCTAATGGTTTTACAGTTATTGAGATCCTTTGCATACATGATGGTATCACAGCCAAGATTAGCAGTGCAGTCATTTATATAAATGAGGAACCGAAGGGAACCTAATACTGAGCCCTGTGGATCACCACTTTCTACTGATACCCATTCGGGTTCTGTCGTGCCATCAATTAATATTTGCAGTCTATACGACAGGAAACTTTTGATCAAATGAAAAACGTTACCGTGGAGACCACATTGCGAAATCTTATGTAATATTTGCTGATGAGGCTCACTATTAAACACCTTCTTGAAGTCGAAGACGAGGAAATTGAATTGATGGTCCTATTCGATGGCTTTTATCCCTTTTTTCTGCGAATCAAGACTGTCATTAAGACATAATTGACCACGGCAAAAGCCATGCTAATCAGCACATAATATGTTCTTCTCCTCTAGAGTCGTCATTAAATGCCACTTAATAAACTTTTTCCGTGACCTCGATCAAAATGCAGGTTAAACTACGGGGATGGCAATTTTCCGACCTTAGTCTGCCCCGCGTTGTAGATCGAGGAGATAAGTGCAGGTTTCTATGTCTGCCGTAGTACGCCTTCTTCCATTGATTTTTGGAAAATCATTGACACCGACTCACACAGTACATTGGCCAATTCTCGAAGGGCCTTCAGATGATTCTATCTGGACCAGGTGACTTGGCAGGCTGCAGGCAGAGTAATTCTATCCTCATCAATGGGGTCCAGAAGTAAAGATCCTTGTCTATTACAAACGGTTTTGAATTTTGTAGTTGTTCTGGGTAGGGGAGCGAAGGAGGATTTGTTTCATGAGCGAATACTGATTGGAAAAAGCCAATATGGACTTAGGCTTTCGTTATGCCATCCGTCTCCAGTACTCTGTTTTGGGACCGCACAGCTGGAATCGGGTCTCGATTTTTTGCTTATTGCGTATGTAGCCGTAAATGATCTTAGGATGCTCCAAAGGGCTCTTTAGTATGGTTAGCTCATAGTTACTTCTGAGTCTATTGACCTCACGCTTTCAGACACCCCATGGTTGTTTGTATTCCTGCAAGTGCTCTACAGTCCCCGTTAGTTGAAAACGCGTCCACATGTTATTTCGTCTTTTAAAGGAGATTGGATGTTCGTGGTTTCTCCACAGTGGACGGTTGTTTCTTCTTTCGTTTTAGTTAAAAATATATAATAATGGTTCTAGGAACTACTGAACTAAATTTACTTCACTATTCGTTATCAGTCCTCTTTAATGTGGTTGTCCACGGTATTGCGGATATTTATGTTCGTATGCTGGAGAAATCTCCGCTCCAAATGTTTGTTTCAGTTTTTACGAGAGTCAGGTTGTGGGAACATGGAATACTTAAAGATCAGTACAATATATCCACTAGCTTCCATGGGTGGAGAACTTGAAGCTTAAGCAAATAATTTTCGTTTCGCGTCAAAATAAGCTATAGACAATTCGAATGCTGTCCTTGGCTTACAGGTGTTACGAAGGTTACGTCCTTGAAGACTAATTTTTCCCCTGCCATCTCAAGCAAGCAATGATAGTATGCACCCGTTGGATCTAAAAAATCAAAGTTTGGCAGGCGGTATTAGGAGCGTTAAAGTCTCCAACGATAAGGACATCTTTGTTCAAGCAAGCCTTTTTCAGTCCTTTTTAGTTCCGTTTTATTAAGGAAAATGTTGGCGAGCGCTATTTACCTACCTAGTGGTTACAATATAAGGCAAAGGAAAAACGCCTATATAACGAAAGGGGAACAGATGATGGGTTCCACGTTACTCCACAGTGAATTTGACTAAATTTTACATAACAATATTACTGAAAATATGGAGTAGATTGTTTAATAGCATGCTACTTTTGTGGTTGTAATAACAGGGGGAAATGTTTTACTTTTCAGATGCCATGGTGGTATGTTTGGCTGAACTGCTCAAACTTATTCTTAAGTGTCAACGGATGGGGACATGATGACGTCCACAGGCAGAGCATTCCATGCTTGAATCACGTTGTTTAAGAAGTTCCATTAGGAGAACATTGCGTTAAGCATCCGTTTGGGGGACGGTACGTAACTGCGAATGCCAGTGCCTGGGCGTACAAAGTCAATATATTTAAAGGTAAAACTTTAACTTCTGCTCTCATGGGATGTAGCTGAGATGCTGCAGTTATAGTAGAGCTAACATAAACAGTAATTCTAGCAGTTTTAAAAAATGGCTCAAGATTTTCGACTGAGTGCCAAGATATTAAACAGGATTTAACCATATGAAGCGAGCAAGAAACCGATCAGCTGTCTGTAGTTTTCGATGGTCTTGAAGGAGAGTGGCCAAGCAGAGTGCCCTTTACGTATGGTTGAGCTTCGTTAGTTCACTGGTGAAGGCCAGTTTGGGATGTAGTTCAGCGGCGTGAATTGAGGTGGCCGTAATAAATAATGATATAAATATTTTACACATATAGTTCCATCAGATAAACAGAACTGCACTTAGATCTAAGTGGAGGATCAAGCGTTTAAACTACGAAGGACGAAAAAGGAAAAGAAATGGAAAAAAAGGCAATCAAACGTTTCTTCACAGACTCACTGGAGGCGAGACCCCCTTCAACACCATTTAACTTAGAAAAATCAGATATCTTCAGGGTAACAATAGGCTGCTATCTGTCAACAGTGATTGCTGCGCACATGAATCTGCACCTGTAAAAATGAGAGTGGAAAGGCAAATTTTTCTTGATTCGTTCCTCGTCTAAATGTTACTGGCGTAGCCATACCGTTTGTAAAGCTCTGACACAAAGGGGTAGTGAAAACAGAACGCACGATGGCATAGAACAAAATTGGTAACTTCGCTCGCTTAATTTAATGTAAATATGAAAAAATTCAGGTGTATTCGGATAATAAGAAGAGTAGTTATAGAGGTCAGAAACGTACCCAGACATACTTATTCATGGAAGTGGCCCCTTATAGGAAAAATCAAAAATTTTCCCACTTGGGAGACTTCGGCATACTATTTTTTTTATCCGTGACAATAATAGAAGAAATTGTTTTTAACAAGGGATTTTTTGATTATTTTATACCTATGAACCATATTTTGACCTGGGATCAGGGACTGATGCATTCTTCACTCTTTTAATGCTCTAACATCTAAATTGCTCATAGCCAGTGGAGGCTTTTTTGTGACCTGTGGCTCAGGATTTCTTTTTGCGATTTCGATTGTGAGTCTGATGTGAGTTTACACTCGTTGGTAATTCGACGATGACTTAATTTATACTTCTCAAAACGTTTTCACTGCTTGTCATTTTGACTGCTTTCAAACAGAAGTCAGAGCAGGATTCTTTTTGTCTTCCTTAGTCCCGTTTCTATTATTCCTAGAAGCGGGACCATTCTTGGGACGGTCTTTTAACGTTTTGCGAAGATATTCTTCAGCTGTTGTACTGAGTTGCATGGCTTCTCAAGTTTTGCAGTCAAGGCTATTTTAATTAGATGGCTTTTTGGTCGTTCATCAGTCTTACAAATGGTTCACGAACCAAGCTGTTCAGTCGCGTGGTTTGTGCAAACTACACACCGACTTTTATCCTTATGGAGTTTATCTTATGTAATTGACTTTTATTATGTTTATTTTGAGTGGCAAAATCTAGGCTGCCCAGTAGCTGTTCTTTTGCCAGACTGCTGCCTTAATAGCTTTTCTGCCTTACTAGCCTAACTTCTGGTCGCCTATGAATGAGTATTGAATACTCAGCCTCTTATCTCCGAAGTAAATTGGTTGTCGTAAAAATCGGTTTCTGTTTTTGACCCGCAGCGGCAGCTCAACAAACACCTGCCTGGCAAAATATGTGATTATTTGGCGTATTCCACAAACGTCAAAATCCGAGCCATGAAGCATGAATAACGTTAGCGTATTAGCTTCAGGGTTGACGAGGAGAGCCTAGAAGAATTTTCTTCTTGTATTTTTATTATTTAAGTGTTGTTTTATGACAGGAAGATTCACGTTTTATGATCTCACGACAGGATATCTTGGTAATTGAAGCCGCTCACCTAAATGTTCAGTAGGTCGCTTACTTTCGACAACAGGAAATCCGACTCGCTCATTCAGCTGCATGCATCAAAAATTAGCCCAAGAATCATACGTCAGATCGATCGTCGTATTCCGACGATTTCAACCGTATGCTTCACAGAAGGGTGGTGCAGGGACGGTGACTTGTGTGCAAATTAGTTTGAAGTGATAGTAGACCTGCACTGCATCTACCACACTATTCTCTTACTCGCCTGTGTCCGGTATCAAGGCATAGACAAGGAGGCCGGAGGCGGTCTCGGGGTGTGGCATAAACCTGCACATACGCGTGCCCATGTTGGGCAGGCGCGCCACTCATGTTCGGCATTTGTTATGGGATCGCATTCCAGAATAATAACGCCTTCCGCACCCTGCTTTGTCCCGCGTGTTGGTCCAGCGCATCCACTACGCGGCCCGTTTAGGGGGCACCCAAGGACTATACAAATGAATTATGACGTTAACGCTGCCTGTTTATCGTTATCCACAATTGTCGAGCTCACCCCTCCATTAAGACTGTGTCATGTGCCCTATTTATTAGCGTTCTGTTGAACAAACAATTGAAGTACGTGGCCATCTCAGTATGTTGTGAAGCCACAACATCATCATTGGCGTTCAATCTCGTTTCTTAAGCATCTGTCACACTTATCAGTTGCAATTACGGGAATGTTCCTGCTTTCCGGTACTTCTTGATGGAGTAAAGTAACGAAGGAACGTGTTAATGAAAGAACATTTGGGTTCCCCTCTCCTTTGTGTGTTATGCTGTAACGCACCCTAAGAGGATTTGCGAATTGTAAAAAACGACTGACCATTTGCGAAACGTGGATTTGCATTAGCAGAGACGGAAATTTTTCAAGGTCTACTGTCACTGACTTCAGCTTTGTTTAGTTCAGAAATTCGGAAGCGATCTATGCCGCCGTCTTCGAATCCAGTTAATCTTTATCAGGATCCCCTATGTTCATGCCCCATAATTCCATCAATTGTATTACTTATTACGATTAGTAACCAGATAGGATTCAGTTGTCCGTCTACGCATGCCTCTCCAGCTCAGGGGCTATTATGTGCCGATGTTACTGAAAACGTACTTTTTACGTTTGTGTCTGTGCAGGCTAAAAGGCTGCCCTTACCTCCTCGGTAGTATTCTTACTGCTCCGGTTGCCAGGCCTTTGCCGCGTACTGTAGTTTTTGGAGTCTGACTTTTCGATAAACAGCTATCGAAGGGGTCCATGTGCTGCCCATATTAACTATAGTTGGTGAAGCTTCCGCTACTATGGTATCTGTTACGAAACATCTCTGATTGGCATGCAGGCCAAAATATGTGCATGTGCACCATTAAAAAATCTGAAGCACGTGCGTCCCCCTTCCGCGCTTTCCGCAAAACGACAGGGATGAGCTGCGCTTGAAAATATAAATTGTCTGATCAACCGATTTCGGGTAGTTGAATGCCATGTTTTGATTTATTTTCCACGGTTGGAAGCTTCTGTTTTTCACGACCAGTCTATTGCGTATCCATGCTTAACTTAGCTCGTTGCCTTTCATGCATAACGAAGTGGAACTGGATTTACCACTGGGCTTGTTCGTAGAATCATTCGGACTTTTGCAGCCATTTCAGTAGTCAGCAACAATTTTGAGATTAAATACGATGGTATAGTCGCCTAAATCGTGTTTATAGAATACGTTCTTGGTGTCCTTGTCATTTATAAGAACTGTGAAATACGCTGCGATGCCCGCGGGAGTGGTTACAAAAGCTATCCTCCGTTCAAGTCTGATTCGAATGGATTCTAGTGGTAAGGTTGATTTTTAACTTCCTGCTGTACTGCGATAGTACTTTCATACAGTCCTCTGTTATAAATCCGACTATACAGTAACGGCATAAACAGTCGAAAGTCAACCGGTAAAGAGCGGCCAAGGTTTTACGTTTTTCTGATCATAGTAGAAATACTATCCATAGGAAAAGTAACTTGCTAGAAAGAACGACCGTCCACTCGATCAATCGACATATCCGACTACCCCAAACTTATGTGTCGTTGCGAACTCACTTTTCGGGTGGACAGACCCATCAGATAACCGCGCACCATGTCTACCACTCCGGTTACTAACCCTGCACCCACCTTTCTCCGCCAACATAGGCGCAGAAATCAAACCATGAATACAAATTGACGTACGTTCAGCGACTCCCCGAATGCTGGCTGTGCTGCTAGTCTGTCCGACTAATGATGCTAAATGGCCGCACAGGTCACTCGAAAATTCTTGTCATATACAAAGCCACCCTGATGACCACTCCTTTCTCCTTGGTTTAGATAGGTATGTACTTCGTTTTATAGCTGATCGAGCGCCCTCCCTTTCATAGATCTGCATGGGTGTTAAACCCAACCGGGCGACCTTAGATTTAGACCCTGGCGGGCTTCGCTGTAACCCAATATATTGCAACTTCTGCTCCAAAAAAACGTTGCATACTCTCTTTAGTACTGTACACTGTAATTTTTGGTTGAATCAAACGACTACCACGCGCGCTCGTTCGAGTCAACAGTACTTAGACAGCTTGTGTGGGTGTGTAATCAATTATATATCCATTGGCCAAATATCAGACGATCGGATGACCCCTGTAACAATGGACTTCTTCATCACTTACAACTTATCAAGCGATATTTGTCCACTGAAAAATAACCGAGCATCATACGCCTGGGTGCTACAAAAACTCTCTATCAGGAATGTTGCACAGTAGTACAAGCTTAATTTCTCCCTGTAAGTCACTTGGATAACTCCTTTAACTTTGGTGGTTTTTCACTTATTTTAAACAGCGAAGAAAACCGCTACCTGGAAAGGCAGCAGTGAATTGAGTAGCACCAGCATAATTATATTCCCACCATCCTGTTCACTTATTATCGACGTCGTGAAACGTTAAGAATTTTGCTTAAAGTAATTGCATATCCATAGAAAGCTGGATGTTCTGTATAGCTTTGGGTTTCCGATCCATAAGTCGACCTTTGGATTGGCATCCAGCCTACATGAAAGTGGAAGAAAGAACTTAATTAACGATTTACCCATAACCACGTGATGATGCTTGGGAAACGACGCGCTGTGCAGCCATAGTCTAGTGGTGTGGATGTATAGTATGCGAGCTGGAGCTCAATTAAAAACGGGCTCTTGGTATTGGATGCTAGAATTTGCGGATGTTCATGGGCCCTGGTATCCAAATTCTGAGGGAATTCAGCCTTTATCAGTGTAACAAAGATGTCTGCTGCCTGTCTTAAATTCAAATTCCTGACTCAGACGCTGGGGAAGTAAAGCTTCAGGGAGCCACCTCCAAGTTCACTCTGTACCCAGCGGCCCACGTGACTTATTTGGTTGACGGTGTGGTGATCGCCCTCTCGCAACAATCAAATCGTGCACTACTTGTTTGGGAACCAGTCAATAAACGGATAATTTACGTGCGATTGAATGGTCACTTCACGAACATCTATCTTCTCCGTGTACATACCAACTTCAGCTGTCGAACAGCGCAATAAATAAGCATTTAACTCGCAGCTGCAAACGTTAGTTGATAGACTCCCTCGTCACTTTTTACTGAGTGCTGTCGGGGAATGGAATGTCCAGGATGGACCTGGTATTTCCACAGGCAGTCACCTTATGGGCCGCTTTGGGCTTGGTTCTCGATGTGACAATGCTGAGAGATTGTTTACCTTTGATGATCAGAACCAACTGCTCGTCACAAACACGTGCTTCCAGCATCGCAACAAGCGTCTGCTGACCTGTTGTTCAAACGATGGTCATACGACCCTTAGATCGACTACGTTCTAGTCAATTCGAGGTTCCGCAGCTGGGTTCACGATACCAGATCGATGCGTGGTACCGATACCGGTAGCATCCATGGGTCTCACCATGTTCCCTTGCGCACGCGCTTAAACGTTTACCTCTCATCCATGCCCAAAATGCCACTTGCAAGACGCCTCGATGTCGCAAACATCCGACAACCAAGCACTGCCGAGGCCCTGAGCAGAGTTCGGTCCTGTTTTACGACTTAGGCTAACGGAGAAGATAGTAGCAAATGGTCATCACTGAAAACATCTATTGGGCAGCAGCGACGCCGCAGTGACTCTATCAGCGGAAAAATCCTGTTGTTGTCGGTTCAGACGACTCGAGCCTGGTACTTTAATGATGATTCCTTCTGCCATCTGCAGAAGATGATGGACCAGTCGTCTAGGGAGGACCGAAAGAAATATTGGGCAAAAATAGCGACCTAAATGGAGCAAATCTCGAATGTTGGTGATGCTCCAAAACTATTCCAAATTATCCGCCAAGCTAGTGATAAGCCTTCTGCACTGAGTGATTCTGTTCACGACGTAAAATTCGACTTTATTGCAGACAACTCGGTCAAGGTCGAGCGCTGGCGTGAGAACGTCGAGCTCCTTCCGGACTTCTATACCCTACCCACCATGCCCTCGCTCTCCTCAGCGGTGGAGTCCCCCTCTCTCTTTAGCCTATGTAGTGTCGTGCAACTTCTTCGGAGGGAGAAGTCACCGATGTCATACACAGGCTGCGCAACAAAGCACCCGGAGAGGACGATACACCCGCTGAAATCTACGAGTCTTTTGTCAACACTGGCGCCTTAGCTCCATGAGATGATTAATAAGCTTGGAGAGGAAGTCGTTCCTGATGACTGGAGTTTGCACATCGTGGTACCTTTCCTCACGAAGGGAGGTAAGGCGAGATGCGAGAACTACTATGGCATAAACCTCATCGACGTTGTTGTGAAGATTTTCGTAATTATCTTTCTCAGGCGATTCCAGGCTGTGTGACTAGAATGAGGCCCTACCAAGTCGGATTCCGCACTATCGGTGGATTTGCGGACCAGCCATTCACACTGAGGCACATTCTTGAATTCTACCATAACTACAAACAACCGAAGTCCGTCCGCTTTGTTGGCTTTGCCGTGGTGTTCGAGCCCGTCTGTAATGATTCACCATGGCGGATAATGGTACTAGATAGTTTAGCATCAAAAATGATTGACATGATAAAGGTCTATTACCGCGCCAGCACTGCGCACGTTCTGCTCCATAACGAGCTTTCCAAACCGCTCGGTATTCGGTCTGGCGTTCGACAAGGTTGTATCCTGTCGTTCCTTTTGTTCAACTACGTTATCGACTGGATTTTCGGGCTGGCCCTATTCGAAGATGGCGGTTTTGAGTTAACATCCAAACGCTGGCTGACTGATCTCGACTACGCCGATGATATCGCTTTTGTGATTTGCAGTGTAGGGTGTCATGGACAAATGAAGTCATTCAATCGATCGCTTTGTCCATAAAAACTGGGAAGATCAAAATGTTTTCAAACTGCATCCCTGTCCAGAAGTTATCTCTTGATATTAATGACTGACAGTTTGAAGTACCTCAGGGTGAAGCTGCTGTCTTAGAAACAAAATAAGAACAATAGTGGCTCTCGAATCGATGCTGCCCGCCGGTTTTGAGTTTTTCTCGGGCCTTCGAACGTGCAACATCTCCATCACCACGATGATTCATGTGTATATTTCATCCGTCTGTTCAGTCTTTCTCTGTGTTTGTGAATGCTGGATTGTTCGCATGGAAGGTGAGCGGAGACTAAAGGTATTTTACCACTATTTGGGAACCATCCTTTGAGTGAAGTACCCCGACTTCGTCTCAACTGAGATGCTCCGTACTCTGTCATAACATTGCAAGGCTATCTCAAGCCCTCCAAGAAAGACGACTGAGATGTCCTAGGCACGTTCTTCGTTGTCCTCGCGAGTTCAGTATCAATGCCATCGATCCTGCCCTGTTACCCACTTGGGGGCGTCAAAGACGGGGTCAACTCCAAACCTGGCCTGAACATGAAAGTTATTATTGGACCTTCTGTATTCGGTCTCCTTCGTTGGCAAAAAGAATGGGTTGAACTATCAATTTTTGTTGAGCTGGATCGTCAAGCGAGGTACAGTTCGTGACATCATCGAGGTTGGCTAGATCGGGCATAATCGCAGTTGTACCAAGTAAAATTACAAGTTAACGCTTGACCTCGGACACGTTACCCTTTGAATTTACCACGAGCCTTAGAATAGGGAGATCAAAGCGCGACTCTATGACTTCAGACAAGTGAAATTAGTTCATGGGTCAGTTAGTAACGAAATGCCACCGGTCTTCCACTGTCTGACGTATAGAATTTCTTACATATGCTGTCTGCTGCTCAGTGCCAAAAATGTAACGTCGTATATGATTGATCTGCAATAGACTTACGGTTTTGAAATTGGATATAACTTCGCCCAAACAGTCCATAGAAAACCGACACCCCTGTAAACTTTACTGTCCTCATCCGCTAGCCATCCTTTCGGTAAGTTCGTAATCTAAAAATCCTGGGGTCTCGAAGGCCATTACGACTTTTATTGACATCATTGTCAAATGCGAAGTTAGATTAATCGTGCACGTGCACTTTATTACCTTAGATCGTTTGTCTTATATTCCAACGACCTCATAGTCAACTAATTCGCTGCACCATCTCCTCAAACCGTTGTTGCAGCCGTCTACTACAAAATTTGCGTTAAAGAAGCCGATTTAACAACACTTTAACTAAATTTTGAATGTCATGCAGTGGTGTGTCATCTATATAGCAATATCTGGCATTCTAAAGATATTCGGCTGCCTTATTTGCGGGTTCTATGGTCTCTTGGGACAGCTAAAGCATTACTCTGGATGCTTGTTACCAGCTCTGGGGACAAAAAGTTGCAACCAGTCCATAAAATGTGTTTGTTAACATCGTTTCCAAAGGTGGCATCGTTTGGGCTTTTTCGAAAACTGGCTTGATGAATAGTGTTTCAGTCTCGGCCTAAAACATCTTGACGGGCTCAGTAGGGGATCTTATTTGCCATCCCCGCCTTTTAGCTTACTCATCCCATTCTTATCTGACCAGGTCGGTTTATCTCTCACAGTGGTGGCATGTATTTAAGGAATTTTGCGTCCGGCTGGTCGTTCTGCGGTGATGCACGAAACCCAACTCTCCTCAGGCGAACACCATACTTCTAGTCAGTTTGAGATCTGCGAGTAGAAAACAATTTGACGAACGTGCGTTCCCATAAACTAGCTTTAATCTGTGTCCCGATGGTCTAATTTTTTTGTATAATCGTCATGGCATGGTGAAGAATTGAAAGCGCATACCTTCCAAAATTGTCTTCTGGTGATTTCGTTGTCTTCTGAAAATCCAGCTACTTTTAGTACCCTTCAGGGTCAACCTAAAAATTCAACCACTTGTCCTCCTTTCGACCAAATATTCCGCTCCGTCGTGACTTGTCTGGATAAACTTTTCCATCATGCACTTTCTCATTTTCCCACCTTACGTTAGCTTCGGTTTTAACTCACGCAACTGGAATTTTTAAGATATGTTTAGATATAATGAGATTTGACCTTGCCTTTTGTGACATGCAGGTTAGTCAGGTAAGTTAAAGGTCACTCCTATGTTTGTTCGTGTAGTAAATATCAGACAACTTCTTAATTCTTTATAATCCTGCCGTTTCACATGTATGTGTGGTTAATGGAAGTTAATCGATTGGTGCCTTCTGATCTCGTGTTCCAGTTCTCACATTGACAGTACTGTGAAATAAGTGTAACTCTTGTAAACCTTATCTTTCTTCCTGAAGTGAATATCATGCCGTCTGCGATAGCTTGTAGAGTCGGCATAGGTTAGCCAATATTTTTATTCTACCAGTGACTATTGCTCCCGAGGGGAGGGGGGTTGGCTTAACTATGCTACCAATGTGTAGGCATTAGCCTGCCCACTAGTACTTCGTTGACTTTGCAACATTGATAAAGTATCCTAATCACTGCTTTCTCTGGGACCAGCTTGATGTTCACATAACGGGTGATAGTTGTGGGATTTAGAGCCCCATACACAGTCAGCATCTTTCTGGGACCTTGAAAACTAGGTCTTATGGCCAGGGAACAGCCGAAAGTTGGCTATATTCGACTATAAATGTCTAAAACGTTCACGTGGCTAAAACGGTAAAGTTGCATGAGCGATGTACGAGGTCACCGCCCACTTTACTGGCCGTCATTTGCGCGATCAACCCATTGCCTGCTCGGTCTGAATTCTCTTACCTAACTGGGCCTTAAGAATACCTATATCGTGCCTGTGTCCGGCTGTTTCTGCCCAAGCGTTCCTGTTTTGTAAGTTTTTTCACAAACTTGGAACCACCGCTGTCTCAGGGAAGGTATCTAGTAGCGACTTCGACATGAATTTGTTTATAGTGCAGCGGACATGCCTGATCTCTTCTCACACGTCAGTTCGGCCGTCGTAGTCCGACGATGTCCATCGTATGCTCCACAGAAGGGTGGTACAGGGATGGTGACTTGTGCGCAAATTAGTTTTCAGTGATAATAGACTTTGCTGCATCTACCGCCCTCTCTCTTCCCTGAGCTGTCTGTGCTTGGTGTCAAGACATACTCGAGAAGACCGGAGGTGGAGCCGGGCGCAGATGAAGCATCTCGCACGGAGTGGGAGAGTGGGATGCGGCAGGAGCCTGCACCTACGCGTGCCCATGTTGGGCAAACGAGCACCCCATGTGCGGCATTTGTTATGGGACCTGCCGCACCCTGATTTGATTCCGTGTTAGTCCAGTGCGAAGTAGATCTCGCCTCCGGACGAGAACATAGTCCAGTAGCTGCCAGCGCCGTGACCCAGGGTGCATCCATGTGGCCTTCTCCCGCGTCGGAAGGCGGAAGAATGTGTTGGTCAGCCGTAGCCGGTGTTCCGCACAGGTTCGCAGAAGAAGGAGGCCATTATCGTTGCAGCCACCGAGACCGTGGGGACCCAGCACTCCTCTCCACGTGGCGTGGCGTGGTCTGTCCCGGCGCAGGCGTTAAAGTCAACAAGGACAATTAACGTATCTGCCTTCGGCGCAGTCCCTAGGAGGGTGTGTAGATCCTCGTAGAATTTGTTCTTTGCCTCGTCGTTGGGGGCGTATGCGCTGATCATGGCGGTGAACTTGTCTCCCTGAAGTGTCAGGCATAGGCTCCTAGCGCGATCATTAATACCCTGCGGCAGACAGGGCCGACGTCCCACGAAGTCGTTCCGGATGGCAAAGCCGACAACAGCGTCGCGTCGCTCTGCCTTTAGCCGGCCGCTTCAGAAGGTGTAACCGGCAACCATCTCCTCCAGCTGACCCTGCTCAAAGAATCGGGTCTCGCTGAGCGCAGCAATGTTCACCTTGTAGCGGTAGGTTATCCAGCAAGACTGGTGCGTTGAAGAGGGCAGGCGGTTGATGAACAACGGGAGGCTCTTTTACCTCAGTTACGCTGAGGCCCTGGCGTCGTCTGTACTCCGACAGCGACATGCGAACTTTGTCCATCTCCTGCTTCCGAAACTCCCCTACCTGTCGTTTCACAGTGGCTTTCTTGGGAGGCAACTGCGATGTGGGTGTTGGATGCGGATCAGAAGGCGTGACTCCCGCAGGGGCTGTCATCGGAGTCCACACGGGGGCGCCATTCGTTATTTTTAGAGGAGATTGAGCAGGATCAGCTGTGGTGGCCATGTAAGCCGCAGGTGCTTCTGCAGCTGCGCTACTATCATCACCCTCTTCAATCTAATGCGCAAGTCCAGATAAAATTGGGACTGGAGATTCCGCGACTGCCGCCTCAGCCTCAGCCAGTTGAGAAATAATCCTTTTCTTAGGGTTTAACGAGGGAGCATTGTGCCGAGAAACCGAATTAGGGTCTCCAGCTGCAGGAAGGAGTTGAGGAGGAGGGGTGTAAACACTGAAGCCCGTAGTTTGATGGCCAAGACTGTTTTGTACTTCAATGTCCCCTTCCATCAGAGCCTGAGAAAGCCAGCGCTTCTTTGATGGTTTGGGAGTAGTAGGTCGGGAGGCTGTGAGGTTTTCCAGAGTTGGATAGCTGTTCAGCTGTACAGTGGAAGGATGGTCATCAAAGAGCTCTCCCCCCTGGGGAACCTTGTCGTCGAAGTCTTCACCTTTGGACGAGAGACCGTCCAGTGGGTGAATTATAAGTTGGGAGACATCAACAGAAAGGACAGGCGGATTTGTGTAGGAGACAGAGCGCGATCGACTGAATTTGGCCATCGGGTCTACGTCACGCCGCCTGTACACAATCAAGCCGCGCTCAGCTTCGCCGTCCTTGGGGGAGGATACAGAGGTGAGATCTGCCGTGGGAGACAAGTACAGGACTGATACAGTAGATACGGGTGACCTCCACTCCTGATCAACAGTTCCATCAACAGTATCAAAACCGCTTTCGTCCGAGGTCACAGAAGCACGTGGATTGCTCGCTCGTCTGCGACGTTTACTTTTACTCGGGGTTTCTCGGGCCGTTCGTTTAGAGGATCGCTGTTGAATGCTAACAAGCCCGTCAGCTTCAGACATATGAGCAGGTATCATGGAAACTTAGAAATCTAAAGGTCCAGAGGCTTCAAGTTTGGGTTCGCCAAAAGGAATTTCGACGCTTTTGTGTAGCCGAAGAAAGTCATGGCCAAGAAGAACATCGGCGTATAAGTCCAGCAAGACCGATAGCTTGACATTCTCGTAAACATTACCTTTATATTTGATAGAAATGAGAACATGTCCTTGCGTGGCGCTAGTTAGAGCGGTGGTGGCCATGGATATTTTGGTGCGAGATTGATGAATTTTCCACTTATTTCGGAGTGCCTACCTGTATATTAAGGCCTGAAAATTAGTGCCATTTATCTGTAGTTCCACCACTGCGCTTGAGGGAAATCGAGAGCAGTGGTCGATGCCACGGTGGAAATGAGTAGAGGTAAGGACTTTCCGGTTTCGTGATTCGATGCAAACCTTTTGGAAGTGCCCCTTCTTACTGCATCCTTTGCATAACACGTCGCGTGTGGGACACTTTGAACAAGGGTGTTTGTCGTACCCGCAAAAGAAACACTTGTTATAGGATGAACTGAAAGCTACGATGTCAGTTGATTTAGCAGGACTGCATGGGGTTTCGCACACCTCAGTAGTGGCAGTGAATGAGGCCGTCGGAACATTCTGATAAGATAAAGACTGTCTTTCCGCCAATTCTAGTGATCTTTTCTGATCAAAAGCAGTTCGGAAGTTTAAAGTTTTCTGTTCCATCAGTCTTTGCTGGATCTGGTTTGATGAAAGGCGACTGATGAAGGCGTCTCTGATGGCATCATCGCGGGGTTGCTCTACCGTCATGGCTTTGAAATCGCAGTCTTTAGCTAAGGATTTCAGTTTTTGGCCGAACTGATCGAGGGTTTGTCCAGCCTCTTGTCTGCAGGTCGCTAGAAAATAATGAGCAAAGGCTTAATTTTTAGGTTTTGAGTAGAGATTTTTCAGAAATCCAACAGCTTCTTCGTAACTGGAACATTCGCTAATGCACCCCCAAACAGTCAGAGAAACATAACTAGTCAGAATACTAAATTATTTCGGTTTCAGACTTTCGATCGTGGTCATAAAATTCTCCAACGTGCAAAACCAGTGGTTCCATTGTTTGGAGGCGTCTGGAGCATTGACATCGAATCGTTCTGATCTGAGAAGTGGATCCATTTTTTGAGTTGTAAGCTGAATAAGTGGTTGTAATCAGAAAATTTTCGATCACTAGAGAGAGATGGTCAAATGGAGTATATGGAAAGTCAAAACGTATAAGTACCCTAGAATTGGGCTTTATTTCTGGGAGCTTAAAAGAAAGCAATCTGAACACTAGGGAGGTATAGATTGACCAGCGGAAGAATTAAGCATGACAACCTTTTCTAGATCCTTCCTCCGCGAGGATGTAAGCAGTGCTGTCCCTAAATAGACTTGCCTGGACATCCCAGATGGCTGCCGAACTCACTATGGGTCACGGTTTGTTTTGGTGGGAGAGTGACCCGAGTTAGCCTGGGCCGTCTATGGGATTGCTGTCGCGCTTGCCGTGGAACTTTTGAGCTGGGGGGGAGGGGTGGTGGGAAGTTCGGTAGTCAGACATACCAGGTGTGGAGGCACACACAACACAGGAGACCCTCACCTAGTTTAACCCACCGGTCGTTACGGTTGTCCGGGATGTGTCCGCTGGGAAGAACCTAGCTTCATTAGGCCACAGGTGAGAGTTGGGTACCAGTTATAGGCGGCCACAGGAGCATTCACCACCTGTACGAAAAAAATGGAGCGACCAAATGCTATCTGTGTGGTGCTACCCGTAACTAGTACCCCCTACATCACCCACACCACAGTTCGACCGTCGTAATCCGACAATGTACACCGTATGCTCCACAGTATGGCGGTGCAGGGACGATGACTTGTGCGCAAATTAGTTTTAAGCGATAGTTGACTTGCACTGAATCTACAGCACTCTCTCCTCTCCCACCTGAACCCGGTGTCATGACAGAGTCAAGAAAAATGGAGATGGGAGGGTGTGCATGGGGCTGGCGCGGTCGGAGCCGCCCCTGAGCGGCCGCCACACCTGGCTCGGATCCAACGGAGTGGGAGTGCCATAAAGGCTACATGAAGAAGGAGCCATTGCAGTCTGACTCAGTCCGTCGGTCAGCCACTCCACACAAAACACACACTGGGCTGACCATGCGGTTCGATTTATCGCGTCAGTTGGCAACCTTCCCAACCACGGCTTTTAGCTCAACGTTATAGTTTCAAGCGCGTCAGATTGTTTATAGTGAGGAAAATGCGCTGAGCCGTCGACCTCACTCTCTCCCCCACCCCCACAATCGGACCACCGTCCGAGCCGGGCAGTTGTCATATGCGGAAATTGGGCGCAGCTGCTGGCGGTTGAACGGCTTACATCTCACATGTGTGAGCTAGCCAGAGGTAGCGTTAAGAATGAGCTATCGCAGCCTGACTCTCAGACCACCAGTCAGCCACTCCACACAACACACATTGGACTAAATGCAAGGTCTGAGTGTAATTGTTAGTTGGTAACCTTCAAATCCATGGCGCTGATCGCACCGTGATATTCTCAGGCTCAGCTCGCACATGCAGCTGAGGAGCCACATGGAGAAGGAGCCGAAGATCATACTTTCCTCTCAATCAGATGGGTAGACTGAGAGCTTTTTTGGTGTTGCGTGTGATCATGTGAGGTGCATAGACTGATGAGGAGAGATGTAGTGTTGTGGTTTACCCGGCGCTGTTCTGCCGCAGGTTTTCATGGAGGCGCATGTGACCTAATAGGCTCATGCGATTAATGAATGTGCGGGGGCAATGTGGACAGTTGAGTCGGGTGCGGAGGGTGTATGTTGGTGCTCCTAGCACTGGTTCGTCGGTCTCTGTGCGATGGATTCGCAAGTGACCGATCCGGCCGATGTGTTATGTGATGCGATCGCAATGAGGACAGGTTAGTTCCGAGTCCCCATCGCTGGTACTGGGGACGGTGGTGGTAGAGGTAGAGGAAGCAGGGCCAAGCAGTCGGAGGTGGCCACTGAAATGGCGTGATTGGGGCAAGTTGTGTTCGTTGCCGTGCTCGGCGCAAGGGGCGGGGGGAGGAAGGTGTCGTTGATTGTGGATGGCGAGGCATCGATGAAGCGGTTATCAGTGGTTTGGGTGGTCGCCGTCGTGGGGTCTGAGGCAGGTGTGGCAGAGGTTGATGTTGTGGGATCGTTGTTGCATTAAGTTCGAAGATGTCTGACCAGACCGATTCGCGCGCGGAATGTGCGTTGACAGCGTGGGCACGTTGGCAGAGTTTGGGCATTAGTGGTGTTGATCCGGGAAAATGGGTTTCCCATTAGCTTAGCTACTGGCTACCCGGCACGTCCAAAGGTGGCGGATAGTGGAACGGCCTTCAGTGAAGGTTAGCTGCGAAATAAGCAGACTCGGGTCTGGCGAATAAGCAGTCGTGGACCAGCAACGACAGTGCTACCAGGGTGCGAAGGGCTGAGGTCTGGCACGCCAAAAGCCTTTAAAAAAAGCCGCAAAGTCCGATGATGGCACTGTGACATGGCGAATGTGAACTGCTATTAAATAAGTTCGATCGCCCCGCTGCCTTGTGTGTAGGCTCGTAAGCCAAAGCGCTAGAGGAAACAACCTCGAAAAAACAATTCTATTGGCTGTTGGGGACCCACCCGTACCCACAATCCCCAAGACACCTCATGAAAATATTTCCGACTATAGTACTGCGATCCATGCTACGGCGTCCGCGGGAACCGACGCGCTCCGCAACCCTAGTCCAGTGGTGCGGGCGAATAGTATGCGAGCTGGATTACTCAATCGGATGCTGGAATGTGTGAACGTTCCTGGATCCTGGTACCCAAAGTCTGACGGCGGGCAGCCTTAATCAGTACAAGGTAGATGTGTGCTGCCTGTCAGAAGTCCGAATACCTAACTCAGGCCCTCTGGAAATAAAGATCCCGAGAGCCAACTCACACCTTACCCTGTACCACAGTGGTCCTCGCGACTTTTCTGGTAGACATGGTGTGGCGATTGCCCTCTCGCAACAAGCGAACCGTGCACTGCTTGCTTGGAAACCAATCAACGAACGGATGGCCTATCTGTTACTGAAAGGTCACTTCAAAAACATCTCTATCGTCTCCGTGTACGCACCAGCTTCCGCTGCCGAACAGCACGACAAAGAGACGTTTTTTCAGCAAATGCAAGCGTTAGTTGAAAGACTCCCGCGCCGCGATCTGTTAATTGTTGCTGGGGCCTGGAATGGCTGGGCTGGACGTTGTGACTCTACTAACAGTCATCTTATTTGTCGTTTTGGGCTTGGTTGTCTATGTGAAAATGGGGAGAGACTGCTAAACTTTGCTGATCAGAACCGACTGTTTGTCACGAGCACGGGCTTCCAGCACCGCAACAAACACCTGCTGACCTGGTTTTCAAACGACGGTCATATGGCCAGTCAGATTGACTACATCCTAGTCAGTTCACGGTTCCGCAGCTGGGTTCATGATATCAGATCGATGTGTAGTGCCGAGACTGGTAATGCCTATGTTCTCGTCCGTACACGCTATCATCCGCACCCAAAATTTCACGTGCTAGACGCCTTGATGTCGTCGAAATCCGACAATCCGGCACTGCCAAAGCCCTCGACAGAGAAATTTGGTCTGGTTTTTCTACCGGAGCAGACGGAGAAGGCAGTAGTGAGTGGTCATCACTGAAGACATTAGTCTATGGGGCAGCTGAGAAGATCCTTGGCTTTAATCTGAGACGCCGCAGTGATTGGATCAGCGGAAGAACCCTGCAGTTGTCTGCCCAGACGGCTCTAGTCAGGTCCCGCACTGAGGCTTCCTTCCAGCAACTCCGAAATGATGACAAAATCGGCTAGGGAAGACCGGAACAAATATTGGGCTGAACTAGCGACCTTGATAGAGCAGGCGTCAAACGTAGTTGACACTCGAAAACTACCAAATTATCCGCCAAGTTAGTGGTAGGCCCACTACACTGAGCGACAGTTCGTGACGTGAATGGCAGCTTTATTGCTGAAAACCCGGCCAAGGTCGAGCGCTGGCGTGAGCACTTCGAGAATCTTCTCAATTTCGTTACCAAACCGAGGACCTCCTTACCACGTGCAACGGAGTCTCCTCCCTCTCCTGCCTATGCAGTGTCATGTGACCCCCTTCTGAAGGAGAAGTCACTGAGGCCATAAGAAGTTTGCGCAACAACAAGGCACCTGGCGTCGACGGTATACCCTCTGAAATCTACAAGTATTGTGTTGACACACTGGCGCCCTTGCTCCATGAAGTGATTGTACAAGCGTGAAGAAACGAGGTTTTTCCTGATGACTGGGGCTCAGGCATCCTTGTGCCTGTTCACAAGATGGATGACAAAACGAGATGCGAAAACTATCGTGGCATAAGTCTTATTGACGTTGCTGCTAAAATCTTCGCTACTGTCCTCAGGCGATTCCAGGCTGTGCGCGACTCTAGGACTAGACCCAACCAAGCCGGATTCCGTGCTGGGCGTGGATGTGTGGACCAAATATTCACACTAAGGCGTATCCTTGAATCTCGCCATAGTTACCAGCAACCGACGGCCGTATGCTTTGTCGACTTCGCCGCCTCGTTCGATTTCGTTCATCGTAAATCCTTATGACGGATAAGGGCACTAGATGGCCTACCATCGAAATTCATCGCCATGATCAAGGCCTATTACAGCTCAACCACTGCACGAGTTTTGGTCCATAACAATCTTTCACAAGCATTCGATATCCGGTCTGGCGTTCGCCAAGGTTGTATTTTGTCGCCCATCCTGTACAACTACGCTATCGACTGGATTCTTAAGAAGGCCCTGCATGAAGCGGACGGTGTTGAGCTTGCACCCGGACGCCGGCTAGCTGACCTCGCCTACGCAGATGATATCGCCTTACTAGCCTCGAACTTTGGTGATCTACAGTCGATGGTTTCGCGGGTGAATGAGGTCGCTAAATTGGTTGGCTTGTCCATAAACACGGGAAAGACCAACGTTTTTCAGGCTGCATCCCTGTCCAGGAAAAAGCACCTCTGGAGGTTAGTGGCTGTCAACTTGAAGAGGTGGACTGTTTCAAATACCTTTGGGCGACGTTGCTGTGGAATGGACAGAGTAAGGATGACGTTGTCTCCCGAATCGATACTGCTCGTCGGGTTTTCTTAAGCCTTAGAAAGTGCCTGTGGACCCGACGCGACATTTCTATCGACACAAAGATTCGCGTATACCGTGCGTCTGTCCGGTCTATCCTTCTCTATGGTTGTGCATGCTGGGCTACACGCGTGGAAGATGAGCAAAAACTGGTGGCATTTGATCACCACTGCTTGAGGACTATTCTCCGAGTGAAAGTACACAGACTTCGTCTCAAATGAGACAGTCTGAAATCGCTGCGCAAACATCGCAAGGATATCCCAAGCCATCCAAGAACGACGACTGAGGTGGATCGGGCACGTACTTCGTCGCCCACCTTACGAGCTCAGTGTTACTGCCCGTGAACCGACTCCATTACCCAATTAGAGACGTCGAAGAGGGGGTCAGCTCAAACCCTGCCTCGACACAGTTCGTCGGGACATGGAAGTTGTTCTTGGACCTTCGGTATTCAACGTCCGTCGTTGGCGAAGAGAATGGATTGAATTTTCCAAGTCTGCTGCTGTGGATCTTCATGCGTGGAGGAGCACAATCCGTGACATAAACGAGGCCGGCTAGATCAGGCATGATAGCAGCCGTACCAAGTAAAAGTGTTGCTCTGGGGTGCTTGTGGCTTGTGAGCTGCCCTTTTGGTCTTAGCAGCGGTGATCCGGTTGGCTTCCTAGATTGCTGCACCAGTCTTCACGGATCTTCTCCATGTCGGTCTATCCTGGGCGAAATCCTCCCAGGTCGTCGGGTTGATTTGCAGTTGCTTTAGAGAGTTCTTCAAAGTGTCCTTGTAGCGTCATGTTTGACCTCCCTGCCGGCGAGAACCCGTAGCGACATCTCCGTAGAAAAGTCGTTTGGGTAGTCGCTCGTCGTCCATTCTTACCAGGTGGCCGCTCCATCGCAGTTGCACTTGCCTCAGCATGGCGTGGACGCTGAGGATTCCGGTCCGCTCCAGGACTTCCGTGTCCGGGATCCTGTCTTGCCATCTCAGCTTCAGTATTTTGCGGAGGCAGCTGAGATGAAAGTAATTCAGCTTCCTGGCTTGATTCGAGTAGACGGTCCAGGTCTCCGCTCCATAAAGGAGTGTCGTCAAGACGACGGCCTTGTACATCTTAAGTTTGGTGTTTAGGTGAATACCGTAACGATTCCACATGGAGGCCTGCATTCGGCCGAAGGCCTGACTGGCTTTGGAGATCCGTTGAGCAACCTCGTCATCGATTCTCGAGGCGCGTGACAGCGTGTTTCCTAGATAAGCGAAGGTTTCCATATTTTGAGTTGAGCACCGTTGACATTGATTCGGGGAGCATTGTATTTCGCGCTGGATGGCGGCTGGTGCATGACAACCGTTTTGGCTGTATTGATGTTAATCCAGAATTGGCACAGCCTGCAATGGAGAGGTCCATGCTCCTTTGTATGTCCTCCTTCGTCACAGTGTTAAGGGCGCAGTCGTCCGCGAAGAGCAAGTCATGGACCGTAGTCGTAGACATGCGCGTTGGGGCCTGCATGCGCTGACTGTTGAGAAGGTGCCCATCATTTCTGTAGGCGATTCAGATCCCAGGCTGCTCATGATGGTAGGCGTCCATCAGCATAGCAGAAAACATGGGACTGAAGAGGGTGGGTGACCAGTACGCAGCCCTGCTTCACTCCATTGGTCACGGCGAATGCTTCCGATACCGTTCCGTTGTCAGTGACGCGCGCCATCATCCCGTTGTCAAGCTGACGCACCATGTGCGTGAACCGCTCAGGACAGTCGAATTTCTGCATTATTTTCCACTATTCGTCGCGATTCACCGTATCAAAGGCCTTCGTCTGCTCCACGAAGTTAGTTAAGATGTGAGTTCACATCTCCTGGCACTTCTCTTGTAGTTGGCGAGCGGCGAAAATGATGTTGGCTGTTCCGCGATGTCGTTAAAAGCCACATAGGTTTTCCGGGAGCAGTTCCTGCTCTAGGTGACCGTTCAGACGAATGAGGATACGGGTGAAGATCTTCCCGGAGATGTTGAACAATGAGATGCCTCTGTGGTTTTCATAGAGTATCCGGTTCCCCTTCCGCTTGTAGAGATGGACGATGGTCACATCTTTGAAAACACACACACCATGCTCCAATGACAAGTAAAGTCAGGATGACACAAGATGGACGCGGACACAGTGGCTGACAAGGCCGAAATCAATAATCCTCGTTCCGCACGCGCGCCGGCCCCTAACTCCAGATGATTGACTACTCAGTGAGAGCGTCTCGAGATTCATAAATAGGTGCCCTAATGGTTTCAGTAAAAGGGAACCACTGCAGCATGGCCTTCAGCTCTCTGTTAGACCGAGTCACCCCATCAGTTGGAAGGTTTCCTCGTTACAAAAATTTAAACGTTTTGGTTGTTTACTGGTCCGTTGTGTTTTTTACAGTGAGGAAAATAAGCCCAGGAACCTTGCTTAACCAACCTCGCTCCCTCCCCCGTACCCCTTGCCAGCCCAGGCACAATGACTAGTGTAGCCTAAATTTTCCTTTTATCGCATATCCCACGCATGTATTAATGCGTACAACACGTCAGTGCAATTATCATGCGGTGACGCATATAAGGCTAAAATGTTCTGTTTTTGGAAACCGTCTCTATTTGTTGTTTTTCTAATGGGCATGTAGTAAGTAGATCGGATCCGTTTTAGCGTCTTGCTTGCCGGTACATCTATGCAACTCGTAGAAGGAATGACGTACGTGGACCCAGGTTTCACAGCTGACACATCGAATGCTCCATGCATTGTTCTCCACCTTTGATCCACGGATGCCGCGCAGGTTGATAAGCTTGTGTGGTCTGCGTGTTGTTGGGTGATTTCAGTCGACCGATTGTGGCTGTAGCCGAGAGATTTACTCGGGATTTCGCTTTCGGGTGACGGTCCGGATTCTTTTAATGCGCCTTCTTGCTGGCCTTTCAGCAATGTCTCCCAGGCTTTATCGGAGCTCTTACAAGATTAGCGTCTTCCGGGGTTACAATTCGTCTCACGTGCGTTCAATTCCGAGTCCGGTGGGTGGTGGAAGTGAAGACCTTTCTCTAGTACGTGTTTTGCGGACTGTCCTCTAACACCGCATGCCCTATAGTTTTCATCGTCAAGGCGGCTTATTTTGCTAGTGGGTGGTGACCGCTCTGTAGTTGGTAAAGGACACTTGTTTAACCCTCAAAATTCTCAACATGTTTAGAGAGCATTGGCATATTGTTGACTCGTGCCTTCTTCTAACTTGGTGCTTTTTGTGTTCGTCAGGTCTGCTTCCTAGTTCCTGGGTACCAGGTCCGCAGGTACCTCCCCGGCTGTTTTAGCTAGGTTGTACTGGCACATACTCCGCCCGAACGCTATTTTTTCAGTTAACCACGTTTATCGATAAGATATGTGAGTTCGATACCACCCCGCAAAATACTGCATCCATTGCCCGCGGTTCAGCTTGCTACTGGAACACCACTGGTATATCTGAGTGCCCCGTTTTTTCGTGCTATTTGGTATTCTTTATTGACCGATGGATAGTTCGACCGTCGATTTCGACTATGTCCACCGTATGCTCCATCGAAGGGTGGTGCAGGGACGGTGACTTGCGCGTGAATTAGTTTTAAGTGATAGTAGCCTTGCGCTGCAGCTACCGCACTCTCCACTCCTCCCCTACCTGAGCCCGGTGTCATGACAGAGTCAAGAAGACCGGAGGCGGGAGAGGATGCAGGTGGCTGGCGCGGCCGGAGCCGCACCTGGGCGTACCACCAAACCTGGCTCGGATCCCACGAAGTGGGAGTGCCATAAAGGCCACATTAAGAAAGAGCCATTGCAGCCTGACTCTCAGTCCGCCAGTCAGCCACCACACAAAACACACATTAGACTGACCACGCGGTCCGAGTTATCCCGTCAGTTGGCAACCTTCCAAGCCACGGCTTTTAGCGCACCGTGATAGTCTCAAGCGCGTCAGATTGTTTATAGTAAAGAACATTCGCTGAGCTGTCGACCTCACTCTCTCCCGCACCCCCACAGTCAAACCGCTGTCCGAGCCGGTCAGTTGTCTGATGCGGAAGTAGGCGCAGCTGCTGGTGACCTCGTCTACGTGTACTACGTACACGAGCTGGCCCCCCAAACACAAGCACCAGGATAGTGGATATAACGCCAGCCATTCCATCATGGAGTACTGTCTGTTGAATTATCCGTAGCAATTGTTCGTTGCTTTTCAAAGCGGTGGAGGAGGGGGGCAACTGTATTGTCTCGTCCCTGCCGCCATCACCTGTAAACGTTCGTTTACATGGTTGCGCACCGGTGGCAGTGGCGCTCGTATAATTTATCTGCGATTCACGCCTACTGTACCTCACCATACATTGGGCGACGTGGAAAGTGCGGTCGGGAACCTAGTCATCGTGCCTTTCTCGCTTATCGATGGGTTACTCAACCGTAACCATCCGCAAATGTCGTCGAGAAAGTATTTCTGTTAAACTAAAAAGCGTACCCCCCCCCCCCCGTGGGCCACACTGCTGCGTTTAACCTAAACGTGGCCTACAGGTGATTGGCACGTATTAGATGGCGGCCGTAAGCAAAATCAGCCGCTTCTCCCGATCACAGCGCCTCCAGTCGGGCTGACTCGTTCAAGAGGTCAATCCAACACATACTATCCTCACCATAAACAGTTCGACTTGTCTCTAGCTTTTACAAAGCCTAACAGTTGTGCATTGAAAGACTCTCGGTTGTTGGGGTAACTCGGTCCTCCGAATTGAGCGTCAGGCTGCAATGGTTCCTTTTAGTGTGATCCACATGAAAACTTTCTTCAATGAGGGGCCTGAACCTCCTTTTCTTGAATTCTCATTCATTTTCGTTTAGGCACCAGAACTCGTGTGTGTGCACACGCGTAAAAGTTTAATTAAGTTGTCAGCTTCTCCTCCCGTGCTGACCTTCAGTCCTCTTTGCTTTGTCTTACCATTGGAGCATAGTGCATCTGTGAAGTGGAAGTGAAAAAATGTCTTTGAAAGTTGCCGCCGCCTCTCAAACCAACGAAAGTCCTCGTTGAGTACGTCGAACGAACTACCGCATGCTTATTGGTAGGTAAGGAATTGGGCTATTGTAGTCCCATCCAATAATTCTGCAAGTAGTTGAAGTGGGACGCACGCAAGGGACACCCGCGAGAATTGTGGCATTCGTCATTGTCGGCGCGAGTGCTCTATCGCTAGCTGGTGTTTATGTAAATTTAGACCAAAATGGGGCGGAGGCAAAAAGCTTGTCTGTGAATACCAAACTTTCGTTTTTCATGCATCCAGTTTACTCCAAACGTTTCTGTTCCTGTGGGACAATTATGGATGTTTGTAAGTATTTTTTTCTTTCAGTTTCTGTGCCTCCAACTCATTTGAATTCGCGTTACACCAATGGTGTTAGCACAACGTCAAAAAGACGAACTGTAAGTTTATCATCTCCCAGAAACTCAACGCCTACCTAGAAATCGCGCAATCGCCGACTACTTAAGTGCCAATGGGTACGAACAAGCCCTCGTTGAATTTAAAAAGGAGGCTTGCTTGGTAAGTACCCTTGATCATATGCACAATCATGCTATATTATTAGGATACTCCGATTGACAGTAAATTTGCTGGTCTACTAGAGAAGAAATGGACGTCGGTTATTCGACTGCAGAAAAAGGTGTGTTCTTTCTCTGTTTCTTGTGTCATTCGTTTTAAATCTTCGGTAGGTAACCTTTCCTGTTAAGCATTAACGAAAATTCTGAAATGTGATTTCGGCTAGAAGGAATTACTTGGGTTGGTTTTAATATTGATTATCACACCGCGTAGCCCCTAGATATTTCGGTCGTGCCAGGATACCGGCTTTTAATTGCACGCCTTCCCGACCGCTTGCCGAAAATCCCAGCTTACCTTATGTGGGTTTTTTCCATTGTTTTTCTGTGCCCTTGTAACTTTAGCGTACAGTCAGTGACCGTACTCGTGAAATAACTGAAATTGCGGAATCTGTTTTTGATTAGGAAAGATTACTTAAGTGGGGTTCGAGTATCAATCATTATATTCCAGCTTTGATATTCCATTATATTCCAGACACATCAGTATTTCGGCTTTTGGATGTTTTTCTTGTTGGCCGCCTGCAAAAACCGTAATCTATAAAACATGGCTAATTAAGTAGTATGCGTTTTTCTTTCTATTTTCGGCAACGTACATTTTAACATATTTTATGGAAAATGTAAGCAAGAATCGTCGTTCCTGTAATAATTTGTTAACAAATCAGATTCTATGCACGAAGAAAGTCTGTTTTTCGGTTTTAAAAAAAGTTTGTAATTACGAGATTTTTAGAACCTTTGTCCTTTCAATGGCCATTCAAATCGCATCGTATCTCGTTTACTAATGCCCCCGGGAAGTACATATCCTAACCGACATCTGTTGCGTAATTTCGTGAGCTCTGTGTGGTATCTTCTTAGTGGCATCGAGGAATGCATGCTAGTCCTTACATGGAAAGCATAAAGCTTATAGACTGAAATCCTGAACGCAACTGCAACGGCAAATCAGAGTCAAAATTATTCGCAAGTTGAAAACTTTTTAAAAACCTAAATATACCTTTCCTCTCAGTATAAAATTTGAAGACGTGCTTTGCTTACAAATGAGTACAAGAAAGCATATTTTTGCTCACGTTTTCTGTAAAATATCTTTGAATCTACTAGGGCACTGAAAATCAATAAAACAAATGCATGCTACTTAATAAGTCATTTTTATTGAATTTAATTTGTATATGCAAGGTAAGGATGCCTTTTATGGCCGCCTAAACAGGAAAAGGAACTGTCCACAATACATGTTGCTTTGCGCTAAATTCCAACTAACTATGATTCGGATTAAGGTGAGGGTTATGATTAAGTTTTGGATGAGGTTTAAGTTCGAGGTTAAGGTCAAGGTTGGATTTATGGTCAGGATTAGTCTAAGTGTTAAGGTTTTGGTCATGTTACCTTTAGGGTTTAGGGTAGGGCTAAGGTGACAATTGACTTTTATGTTAGGGTTAGTGTTAATTCGTGAAATTTACCATAAGGCTAACTATTGTAAGCAGGCGGGGCGGTTCCTATTCCCGTGTCCTGTTTAGACACCCATATAAAGCATCCCTACCGTATGAAAATTAAAAGACGCGCATTCAAAAGCTGGCATCCTGGAATCGAAAACACATGCGATCGGTATGTTGTAGTTTTGCAAAGGTCTTTCAATTGCCAAATAATTTCGAACCCAACCGGGTGTGTGACTTGAGTTCAGTGTTTCCTATTTATGAGTTGTTCACTTTTTGTGTAAGAAAACCCATGCATGCACTTTTATATATGTCTAACTCGTGTAATTTTACAATGGATATAAACAGTGTTGTGTACTTCTTAAGGACCTTTTATAAACGGACACATATGATGCTATTCTAACAGGCATTTCATGTAATGGTTACCAGTTTTTGTAAACCGAATGCTACCGTTCTTTCGAATAGGAAACTTGAATACGATGCAATTCCCTACCAGATGAATAAACGAAAAGATTGTTGTGCATGCTTTGTATAAGATGTATTTTAACTTTCTAAAGGCACCGAAACTCAGAAGAAAAAGCATATTAATTAAGCAGCCACTTCAAACTGGCGTGGTTTTCTCAAGTGGTCGGAAAGAAAGGCGTTCCGACGCCGGCATCACGACATGAGTGAAATATCTTAGGATTACTCCGCATGTTACTGCGTTCTACCCCACCTGAGCAATCCCTTTTAGCCGAAATCATATTCTATAATTTTGGCTACTGTTCCATGATATAAGCCACCTATTTTATTTGTTGCTTTTTTATTACTAATCTCATTTTCTTTTTTCTTTCGGTGTCTTGGTCGAATAGGACTCATGCTTATTCTGAGGCCCTTACTGTACTGGTGATCGTTCGTGCGCGTTTAGCCACAGCCAAATAGTTTAGTTGTGTTCGGGGAATGTTACATTGTGTCAGCCATCGCTTGGAAAACTACTGAAAACACAAAGCTCTCGCACCCAGTGCTGCGACTGACCAGGTAGTTGCATCCTCAGCTAATGTAATGTCATTGTCGGACTCAAACATCTCCTGTTACGTCACTTAATATTGCCTCTTTTTGTCCCCTTAAGTCGGCCCCGATGCTAGGAGTCCATATTTACATGCTGCTCTACAATTGGGTACTTCTTATTTATTTGTCAGCTTTCGAAATTTGCTCAACAAACCTGGCAGGATTCGTCAACATTTTGAAGGTCAAAAACATTTTGGCGTCCCCTGGTTGATTGCTGCAAGGTTGACGTCTCTTCAATTGACCTCAACTAGGTCCTGTTAACTCGAGTGGACGTGTAACTTTTATTACGAGCTGCATGTTGAACGTTTCTGAGCAGCCGTTGCTCACATGTCGGCAGCAATTACGCCTTTCACCGTTCTCGATATCCTTCCTCTGTTTCTGCTTCAGTCATTACTGCACTTCGAGGGCACTTCCGGCTTGTTTCCTTGCTCCGGAGCAAATTCTTCTATATCTGTATCATCTTCCTGAATGAGGCAGTTTACTGTTTTTTGTCAGATTCGCATCACAGTTTATCTTTGGACTTCCCGTCACTTTTCAGGTCATGGACTTGGAGACCAAACTAGCTGACGCGGAGCGCGAATTTCAGGCTGCACAAGCAAGTCTTGGCTATGGACCCATCGGAGCGGCTCCGGGTAGCGGACTCCCTGGCCGAGGAGAACGCCGTAGCGGTGCCGACGCAATACCCCGTCCGCCGGCCAAGTACACTCTAACCGGACACAGATCACCGGTTACTCGTGTTCGCTTTCACCCTCACTACAATATTCTTGTCTCCGCTAGTGAAGACTCCACGATAAAGGTGAGCACCGACACCCTTCCTGTTCGACTTATTGCCAATTCTCTAGATCATCCTGATGATATTATTTCAAATAATTTACTGCCAGCCACAATTTGCGGGATTCAGGCGTCTAAAGCTTGTCAATCGTTAGCTGACCAGACGTCTTATCCTGGTGTATTTTCTAACTCGGTTGCTATTCCATGTCGCCTCTGTTAGATGTATTTCCGATTTTTTAGCGGTTTGGCCTTTGAAAATCTTCTGGTTAATTATTAGCCGTGTACTTCTTATCGGCATCGTGCGTTTTTTTGTTTTTCAGGTGCCTTTGTGTAATCTCCTTATCCTACTTAGCCATCATTTTGACTGATGATGTTCATAGTGCTTAGAAGACCTTTCTTCGTGTGGACTGTTTTGACGATGGGCGAAGGGGGTTCGTAATGTGTCCCACCTTCGGTTGTCAAATGTATTTCCCGCCTATTAGGTATTCTCCAAGTTCCACGTCAACTGAGTGTGCTGAACCACAGTTCTTCAAATTTGGGCTCCCAATTGTAGCTTGCTTTCTTCCTCGCGATCCTCCCAGTTTAATCTGTAGATTTATTGCTGTTTTTTCTGTCATTAGTTAAAGGTGACTTCTTGCCTCTACCATTTAAGTCCCAACCACTCCCGCTCTTAATCTGACGCCTAGCAGGAACTACAGACAAGAGTCCCGTTTTCATTTCTTACGCACTCGCGGCGCATCCTTCCCTCTCTGTTTACCTTTACAAACTAGGAAAAGATTGTAGCTGCATAGTTCTTGGATGTGCTTTAACGCCTATTATAAACCTCAGTGGTATGGTACTTAAACGTAAATTCTACTAGGCTTTATATAAACTTTGTAACACTTTTTTAGCGGATTTTGTGCAGGACTTGTTACTTTTTTGCACCTTTCATCATTATATAGCTCTGGGACTACGAAACCGGTGAATTCGAACACACCCTCAAGGGCCACACTGATGTAGTCCAGGACCTATCCTTTGACCCTCCAGGCACCCTTCTAGCATCCTGCTCCGCCGACATGCAAGTCAAGCTGTGGGACTTCACTACTTACCAGTGCATTAAAACATTATCAGGGCACGATCACAATGTCTCCAGCGTCTGTTTTCTGCCCTCCGGTGACTTCCTTGTCAGCGCCAGTCGAGATAAGACAATCAAACTTTGGGAGGTTGCCACAGGGTTCGTCTGTGATAATAGTTGTTAATTTTTCCTAGAGTTTTGAAAATTCCCACGACAGTATTCAGAAGACTAGTTAATGAACATACTTTTATCGAAAGTAAACGTATGCTCCCCAACTAGTTTCCTTTTAAATTGTCATCATTTGCCCTGGAGATGATCTCATTTGACCACTGTCTGCCCCGCAACTTTGAAGATATTGGTAGTCTGCTTCTAATCTTGCAGAAATACCCAGACTCTCATACCTCAAATTGAGCCACACTGATTAAGCCATCGCTATCGGAGCATGTTTATCAGTAGCCTACCTCTAGAGCTCACTTAGCCATGCCACCGTAACCCTAGTTTTTCAGGCCTGATAGCTAATCAGCATGTTAACTTGTCTCATCTACTGGTACGGATTGGGATCGTTGGCCGTATGACTGAGCCACTCAGTTTGCCCAGCTTCTGGTTACCCGGAGAATTCACGGGTGTCAGATAGTGACACGGGTTTCATCCAGGGCCTCACAGGAAGTGAGTGGAATTCGGTTTAAAGATGAGCAGACGCAGACCACACAACCGGTATATTTTCAACCGGGGTCGAGCACCAATCTGGTAAAATGCTTAGTAATGAAAGGTTCACAAGCCACAGTGGCACTAGAGCGAGAAACGCTTTGGGAATTGAATGCTTATGCCTTTATCTTTATGCTACTGTCGTAATGATTAAGTACACGAGATTCCGTTCTGATCAGTCCTGTAGGAGGATTCCTCTCATTTATACCGGGTGAAGGTGAATGGACATCTTATCCTTACTATCCTGACTTAGCGTTTCATTCTCAGTTTTGGTGCCGGTTAGCGTTTTACCTCGCACAACTGAAGTAGTCGCCATCTAAACCCTTCTGAAAACGCACCAGCACTTCTTGATGGAGCATCTGTTTCGTGTCACTTCACATTTTTGCTCTTTTAGATACTGCGTCAAAACGTTTACCGGTCACACGGAGTGGGTACGCTCTGTCCGACCCAGTCTCGACGGAAGCCTTCTCGCCAGTTGCTCCAATGATCAGACTGTACGTGTGTGGGCCGTTGACACGCGGGAGTGCCGTGCCGTTCTGTATGGCCACGAGCACGTTGTAGAGTGTGTTGCCTGGGCCAACAGCCCACAGGCAGTGGCGGCCATTCAGGCGGCCTCTAACGAGGAGAAGGAGACTGACTCGGCACCTTTTTCATGGGCTCTCAACGGTGCCGCTGGTGATCAACCTCTCGCCAATACTGCTCACGGCCCGGATTCCACTGTCGGTCTAATTCTCGCCTCTGGCGCCCGTGACCGAACTATCTGCATCTGGGACGTCAAGGCGGGAGTTTGTCTCCTCACATTGGTAACATTTCCGCACCACCCTTCTCCCCCCCCCCTCTTAATAGTTCTTCACAGTTTTTATTCTAAGGGACTTCCATTTTTCTGCCCCCTGCTCCTGTCCATCGGATTGCTTTCAACAATTTGCTTTGAATTCTGAAGCTCTTAATGTTCGTATAAGCAAAATTTGTTGGTTGATCGATGTATCAGTTTCACTTTTGTCTATGCAGTAATCAGTCCGACACAACTCTTATGCATCTAACTGGCGGCGCCTTTACTACTTTTGATAGTTATTGTGGGCTCTAATTTTGATGGCTTCCTGACTCCTGTTCAGAGGCACTTTACTGGAGTTAGTTAGAACCTACTATCCTCTTGCAAGAGCCGCTATTAAATGCAGATAATTGCCAAAAAAGCGGCTGTACCGAACCAAAGTAAACCGAATCACATAGCTGGATGAGGGTAGTAGAAATATTTACTACAAAGCTAACTGGTGCTAGACGTTTGTTTGAAATCCCCTCTTAACATAGGTACTTGTGTAGCAGCTCCACTTGATGGATGTGGATCTCATAGGCAAGATCATATCAGGACCTTTTCTTACAATATTTATGCCTCAACACTGAGATAGCATGCTTTACTCCGATTTCTTACTAACTAAGCTAGGTTTATCAGTCACCTTTGTTCATCTGCTTTCCTTGTCATGTGAGTTTGATATTTGAGAGTCGATTGATTTTAAGGTTTGTGCTCTAGTGTTAATTATTTGACGCAAATTCATTTTTTATGGTAATGCTGCTCTAAAATAGTACTTTTTGAGTGTAGGCCACTAGATGAATGACTATACCTTCAACCGTGAGTGTTTTCCCATTCCCAAGGCGTGAATTTGGGCATAACACCTCGTTATAAAATTGACTTGGTTGTTCTTCGGTAAGACTAACTTTGATTCCGCTTGCCGAACGCCCTCGTCCCGCAGTGCCTGAGGGCTCAAACTAGAACCCTCGCCAGCAGTCGTGTAGCGACTAGTTGTATAGGTAAATAAGACGGTTCCAACATATATAAGGAAGATTGGAAGGGTCATTCCTGCCCGTTAGTAATCCTGAGCCAGCCATTCCCAGCCCCAAGTGTTGTGATCCTGGGATTCGAATCTAGAATCTTTGGCCATTGAGCACGGGCCTGTTGTCCTGTCGGTTGTGATCTGAAATATTAATTATAGTAGATGGTCTTCCTTGTCTTTGTCGGTAGCACCTTATCTACCTATGCTGCTGGTGGTTATGACTGCCTCCGAGTGTTCTGGTTTGAACTCCAAGGCACCTGCGGTACGAGCACATTCTGTAAGCTGATCGGCGAGCGTCCGTCTAATGTACATAACCTTTCCAACCACAATAGACAGGACAACGGGCCCGTGACTCAATGCTAATTTGGTGAACCTGTCCCTGCAAGCGTCCTCAGCCGCCCGTCAACCATATCCGTTGCTGCCATCGACCGGCTCCCTCAAGTGGAAACGAAAAATGATCTAGGTATCCCACCCTCCCTTCTAGAAACCATCCGTGCCGTGCAACCTCTCCATCGACCGGCTCTCTCAAGTGGAAACGAACAATGACCTGGGTATCCCACCCTCCCTTCTAGAAACCATCCGTGCCGTGCAACCTCTCCAGGGATCCGATGCGATCCCAGCTGAAATGTACAAGCACGGTGGCCACCGGATGATGTACCACCTCAAAACGCTCTTCCAAGGGATGCAGCGCAATGTACAGGCCTCTCAGGGTTTTAAGGACGCCACAATCGTCCATCTCTACAAGCGCGAAGGTAGCTGTTAACTCTGCAATAAACACAGAGGCATTTTGCTGCTCGATATCGCCGGGGAGATCTTCGCTGGCATTCTTTTCTATCGTCTTACCAGTCACCTAGAGCGGATAATGCTCCCAGAAAGTCAATGTGGCTTCCGATGGCACCGCGATACTCCGACATTATCTTCGCCTCCCTCCCACCCCCGCTAGCTACAAGAAAAGTGCCAGGAGATGTGAGCCCACCATTACACCACCGTGGACTCAACAAAAGCCTTCGACATGGTGAATCGCAATAGGCTGTGAAAAATAATGCAGGAATTTGCCTGCCCTGGGCGATTCACGCACATGTTACGCCAGCTTCCCGACGGGATTATGGCGCGTGTTACTGATCACGGGAAGGTCTCCGAAGCATTCGCAGTGACCAACAGAGTGAAGCAGGGTTGCATACCAGCTCCCACCCTCCTAGATCTCATGTTCTCTGCCGTGCTGCTGGACGCTTACCGTTATGAGCGCCCTTGGATCGCATACAGAGCTCACGGGCACCTCAATAGCCTCCGCATGCGTGTCTACGGCTAAGATCTACGATCCGCTCTTCGCGTACGACTGCGCACTCAACACCGCAACAGAAGAGGACATGCAAAAGAGCAATAAGAGAGTCTACGACGAGGTTGGTCATCGAATCTCCAAATCCAGTCAGGCCTCCGGTCAGCTGCAAGCTTCTGTGTTGAATCATCATAGTCTCCATCTGAACACCTAACTGAAGTTGTACAAGACCGTCGTCTTTACGGCACTCCTGTATGGAGCGGATGCCTGGACCGTCTACTCCAACGAAGCCAGAAAGCTGAATCACTTCCATTGGGGCTTTCTCTGCAGAATATTGAATATAAATGTCGCGTGTCGGGATCCCAGGCATTGAAGTCCTAGAGCGAAGCGAAATCCTCAGCATCCATGCCATACTGAGATAAGTGCAACTGCAATGGACGACTCGCGACTTTTCTAAGAAGATGTCGCTACGAGTGCACGCAGACGGGGAGCATCAAAATAACGCTACAAGGACAGCTTGTAGACCTCTCTGAGGTGACTGCCAGTCACCCCGAAGACCTGAGAGGATCTCGCTCAGGACCGACAGGCCTGGAGAAGGACAGTTAAGACTGACGAAGCCATCCGAATCGCCGCTGCTAAGGCCAAAAGACTGTTGTGCACGTCATAAGCGCCTAGAATCCACACCAAACCCTCCCAACATGCCCACGCGGTTACGCACGTTTCGCGTGGGAATCGGCTTCATCGGACCGTTTCGGACGCAATGCAGCAACAACCGGACACCATCAACCTCTACGTTGACGAACACCCCAGCTCAAGCCCCCACGTCGACGACCAACCTCACTGCCTGTACTCACACTGTCAATGCCCCGCTGCCTTCGATCACCTGCACCACTCTCCCTGTGGCAACTCCCTCGTCAGTCACGGCGAAGACCACCGCCGATACCACTTCCCCACTCAACACCCCTGCGACCACCTCTGACTTCCCGTCCACGGCTACCTTCATCGCCGCCACCCTCACCACCAGCAATAGGGACTCGATCCCAAACTGTCCTCATTGCGATCGCACCTTCACCTCATACACTATTGGACAGTTTACCATTGCAGGCGACGTCTACCCGGTGCCCAACGGAGTAGGCGCAGGGCGGTTACTCGCATCATCTACTGCACTGTCCTCCCTCGCCCACTGTGCAAGACAATATCAAGATGACAGTGACTGGTCTTGGTCGAAGTGGTTAACAAAGCCAGATAGTGCGTTTACGCGTGTTGCTCATGATCTGCTCTCCAAAAACATGTACCAGACTTTTGTGACGGCGGCTTAGATCTACCGCACTCTCAGTTCTAAGCTTTGCCTAAGTGTGCACATGTCGGGTCTGTACGCAAACTTATTCAAGTACACTCGCATACACGACACCGTAACTCTAGGCATCACTCTTGCAGCAAACATGCGATCCACTTAGGCAGGAATGCCTTGACGGACGGAACGTCACTTAAGTGGACAGCCTGTCCTCTGGTGTAGCTTGGTACATGAAGTGGCAACCAGGTTGTTTGTGTGTGTGTGTGTGTGTTCGGTTCTTCTCAGCGGCCAAACCCCGGGCAACTGTCACGACCGGCGGGCTAATCCAGGTGAGGGTCTCCGGTGCTGTGTTTGCCTCCACACCTGGTATATCTGACTCCCGAACTCTCCACCTTCCCCTCTCAAAAAGTCCTACGGTGGGGGCGACAGCATCCCGTAGGCGGCCTAGGCTAACTCGGATCGCTCTCCAACTAAAACAAAACCGTGACCCATAGTGGAGTTCGGCAGCCGCCTGGGATGCCCGAGCAGCCTATTTAGGGACAGCACTGCTTGTCTCCTCGCGGAGGAAGGGGCTAGAAAAGGTGCCCTTAACAAATGCTGGTTATCACGTCTTCTACTGTCGGCCGCTGCTCGCAGATCGCAAAAAAAGCGGTCGTAAAACTCAAACAAACAACAATACCCCCCGTCCCCATCCCCCGCGTCATATCCTCCGGGCTGCTCGGGTGAGTCCGCTCACACTAGCAGCTTGAAATGTTCGTTCCCTTTTAGACAAGCCGAGGAGCAATCGGCCGGAATGGAGGATGGCGCTAGTCGCTCGGGAACTGGCGCGCTACAAGATGAACATTGCTGCTCTCAGCGATACCCGATTCTCTGAGCAGGGTCAGCTAGAGGTGGTGGGTGCCGGCTACACCTTCTTCTGGAGCGGCCGGCCAAAGGCAGAGCGACGCGACGCTGGTTTTGGTTTTGCCATCTGGACCGACATCGTGTGACGTCTGCCGCAGGATATCAATGATCGTGCTATGAGTGCGGTAGCTGCTGCGCAAGGCTACTATCACTTTAAACTAAATCGCACACAAGTCACCGTCCCTTACGCCACCCTTTCATAGACCATACGGTGGACCTCGTCGTAATCGACGGTCGAACAGTCGTGTGTAGTATGCACAGACGGGTTGTCTAGCCGTATCGGCCACTGCGCCCATGCCTACCGGGTCGTCTTAAGTTTTTCCTGTCATTGACGCACAGTAGGTTATGAAGGAGATAGTGCAGTACGTACAGCACAAGCCTTCCTCGCTATAATTTGATTCACTATGAGTCATCGATATTGCACCAAATCCATGGAGCACGCAGTAGGCGTCGTCGCTTGCACTGGTCGGAATGCTGTATGTGTATGTGAGTCGCAGTGGTCTTGTGAAAATCAGGCGGAAATTCGGATATCTTGGGTGATTAACATACATGGTAAGACTAATACACTAAGGAATGGTAGCGCCTGTCACGGATAACGGGTTAGCCTAAATCCTTTGCGGTGGCCTGAGATTGAGACGGTGTTTCGCACTCACTCCGATCCTCTTCTGTCTTATGTATTCCAATATGCTGACGACCCAGTCCTTTTACCATAATGTGGATGATTGAGTTACTTCACGCCCACTACCTGTGACACACAGCGTTCGATGGCCCAATTGACCTCGCAGTCACTGACCACCGTTAAAGTAGTCTTGACCACCCTTGTCTTGCAAGGGGGATACCTATTCGGAGACTTGGTTGTCGTCTCTCACTAGGTTGTTTTCACAGAAAGATCGAGGACGCTTACCTCCGTAGTCAACTTGTCTGGCCATCCGTCGCTGGGTACTGAGGCATCCAGTATCGAAGAATGTTTCCACCCGATTTCACTGGCATTACAATCCTTCTGAATCATACGGTCAGGGCCTGGCATCTGTGTTGATAACCGGTTTTATGTCACTTATTTCAGGCCCTTTAATGCAGTTGTCCGTCTAAGTTGGCCTGCTTGATGCCCTTATGTCGGAGCTGATTTTGTCGGAACAAGACCTTCTCTTGCAGTTTACAAACAGTAATCAGGCCTGTACCATTGCAGGTCATTGGTCTGTCACAAGGAACAAGTGGGCATATTCAAAGCCACTTCAACTGCGTATTCACGTCAGTGTGCCCGATAATGCTCATGTACGGTCTCGCCTGCGTGTCAGACTGTCTTTTTTGGGAAGACAGTATTTGTAATGAAATGCAATCCGGTTTCTTTCAGTGGTTTTGACATCTCCATGACCTTCACATTTTCTAACTGCGACAACCCCTTCACACTTACGTGAACAATAATTTCCCAGACGTTCTTGGTCGGAGGAATACCCTCCGATGCGCCTTATTATATATGTTTTTACACGACAGGCATCAGCAAATTTTTGCTCTGGTGAACTCGTCTGACTTACTACTATTGCCAGGACTGCCGCCCTTCAAAGCGGTTTGAATTTTGGGCTATTTCATCGTAAGGCTTGGCGCTCTGTGTGGCCAGATAACACTAGCTTCTGGATTAGAACTGCTTATAAATCTCAACCTGTTTTAGTAAAATGGGGCTTTTCGAAACCATCATTCCATGATCTCACCACTGCAGACTGGGTTCCATGCGTTTCGGAGAGTCCAGGGCTCCGAGGGATAGTTACAACTGTTTGCCGCTCGTCCACTTTAGCCATCTTTTTGGGATATGGAAACTGAACAATAGGGTGCTTGGTGACATCTACCTTCCCGTTTAACTCGGTAATTACTTTTTTTTCATTGTAAATGGCTGATCCGATACCCTTTGACCGAATTTTAAAGCAAACATTATACGCTGGTTGGTGTGAGGAAACCCTGCTCGAAACCCACCACGACGAACGTTGTAGACCTGGTGGCTGTACTGTTTTTTGCCCCGTCTTAATCGTGCTTGCCTGTGCAGCTAGGTGCGAACGAGGAGTAACATTGACCTTCGTGTGCCAGCCGCGTCTTGCTAATCTATCCGCCAGCATTCTCTTCCGATTGTATGGCAACGTAGCGCCGGAGGTGCGAAGTGTTATTCTGTGCCTTGGGCGTCCAGCACGTTTTCTTGCATCCTATTTAACTCATTCTTCCTTCGTTGCTGTGTGTGTCACCCCTCAACGCGACAGTGCATCAGATAGGTCAGTTTTTTGTGACTGAGTTTATTATTTGCGCAAGGTGCCTTTGTTGACCTTGCTCTCGTCTATCCATAGACGGGTTCTCGTTACTTCTCGGTTGTTTGCCTAAGGAACAAAAACCTTCTTACGATTTACGGTGTGTCATTTATATGACCTCATGACGCATACTGTCTTTTTTTCTTCCACGGGTCTCTTTTAGACTTGAGATTTTAAAGGACAGTTTTGAGGATTTTTAATTTGCTCGAACCCTACATCTTCCTTTTCAATTGGTAACCACGATATTTTTAAAGATTTCTGTCGCCAATTTTGAGATTACCTTGAGTACGTCAAATTCATATACATGATTGGTATAGATCGCGCAGTATTTGTCGAACGTAGAGGGGGTGTTGGGAAGTAGCTGCTTTCTTATGCTAGCAAAGCGCCATTACAAGTTTTGCGTGAAATTCTTTCGGAACCTGGACCGACTTTTGCTCCTTTGTAAGTTATTCATCGGAAGCCAAGTTGACTTATTGCTGTTTCTAACTCCTGCTGGCAACTGTTTTGCCTCAATTTATTTATTCAGAGCAAATTATTTGCTGTAATTGAAATGTGAACTCTTCCTTCCTACCAAATGTTTTAAGAATATTGCGGATTGTCGTAGTGTGGTTTTTCTACTTTATATTTGTACTTTATCATGCTACCCATTTTTTTCAAGAGACACCTAATTTCCTCCCATGCTCACATTTCTTTGTGAGCTTTCAATTACAAATTAACTAACTCTGGTTAGATTTCTTTACCACTATTTGTTTTCTTGTTTTAGATTGGTCACGATAACTGGGTACGCCAACTCGTATTCCACCCCTATGGCAAGTATCTATTGTCCGCATCTGACGACAAAACGGTGCGAGTTTGGGACCTCAAAAATCGTCGTTGTCATAAGACTTTAGACGCGCACTCTCATTTTGTTACGACTTTGGGTAAGTTTTCTTTGTGTAATGTACGGTTTGTGTTTTCCTCCATATTTTTATTATAACAATTTAGGACGAGTTAGTAAAAGAACAACCGACTCTGTCTAGTTGACAATTAATGACATTATGTTATATCAACGTGTCAGGAGCCAGCCAAACCTCGGACACCAATGCTGTTGCCGTACGTCAAGTGTTGTAGTCTAAGGTCGTTTCTCGAGCCCATTTGTCGTAATTTGGGAAAAACAGAGCCGAGTGTGTATATTGAAGTATTAGTCCTTGAGATTTGTATGCACGGGAAACTGCCTTCTCTTAATGTTCGCAATATTCGATATTTTGCATTATTTTTTTCGTCTCTTCAGACATTCACCGAAGTGCACCCTACATGGCGACTGGTAGTGTGGATCTGACGGTTCGGGTTTGGGAGTGTCGTTAATTTCCTTCAATTCTGCCCCGCTCCCTCGTCTCCTCCATTTATTCTGCCTCAACCGTCCCCACTGCTTCGTCTCTGCTGCAAGAAGCCATCTTATGAAGCCCACATCCCAGACCGTGATCCCTGCCTCGCGTCAATTGTTTTTTTTCCCAATAACCCTCTGAATTGGGCCTCGAACTGTCGTCTCATTCCAGTTGCGCCACTTCACCGGCTGGTTCACATGTCAAAGCCTTATTTTCGTTAGATGCACGCTAAAAAGCGTCCTCCATTATCCTCATCATAGTCTGCGACTCATGGATCTGTTTGGTTTCCAGTGAATCGCACCGTCAGTCCGTTGGATCGGTGTTCGCCTTTCCCCTACTGCTAGGAAGACTGTCTTCTTGGATTTTTCCCCATGTGACACACTCCAAAGCTTGATACCTATTTTTGGTTTTATTCGTCATTTGCGTAATTCTCCTCCCGGAGTTTCAGGTGTTTTTCTTTGTGGTCCCCCTGTCCTCCACATGCTACCGCCACCTTATTCTCCCTTTCTCTCTCCCTTTCTCTCTCCCTCTCTCTCTCTCTCTCTCTCTCTCTCCTCACTGACTAATTTGGCATCTTCAGGGGTTATTGACCACTTTGTCAGTTTTTGGAAGTATACTTAGTGTGCGGCTAATTTTCCGCCTCTGGGTCCTCCACCCCCTCCTATTTCATGTTTCTTTGTATTGTGTTTGAGACTGTCTGTATTTTAGCCCTTCATTTCCTTCTTACTTACAAAGGTCAGGTTCTTGTCCTCCGCTGATGCGTTATTTTCCTCGAGTTCACCGTTGCTATTGTTGCCAATTCTAATCGGACAAAGTGAAGTTCTGAACCGTGTTTGTCCCTCTTCCTCCTTTGTGCTGAACGAACCTTTGCACTGTCCTCCGACATGGCGTAAGGAGCTCGAGTTGAACTCGTTTTTCTCCTACTTCTTTCCTCCGCTGCTGTTGCTGCTGCTAGCCATAGACTTGTACATTTTCTCTCCTTAACCATTCACCCATTTATCTTTTACACATGACCTATTTTCCCCGTCTTATTTTCACTGGTCCAATGAAACTCGTACTCCTCTTCCCGTTTCTTCTTGTTGCGTGTGTATTTAGTGCCAAGGGTTAACCTTATAAGTGGTTCTGGGTTATATTTTGGTTTCTCGTATGCGGTGTCTCATCAGGTAGGATTAGGTTTTCTGGGTCGTTCATCAAGTGTCAACCATGACTAATGTTCAATTATAGTTCACTTTTTCGACTTCAACTGTTGTAATAATTGGTGTTTATTCTTAAATAATAAACAACTAACTTGTAGAACCCAAGCTCCTGTTCTAGTATATTGTAATTTCTCTCTTACAAGCTGCTCGATAACCTACTGCAATCCGTGTTTTTCCGTGCTCTGGAAATTGTTTTGCAGTCTCGATCGTGCACGTGTTTGGAGGTGCGCCACACCGAATGACTGAGTTTTGTTAGATTTGTATGCTCGCCAAATACTAACGCAAGGATGGCCAGTGGTTGCGGTTCTGTTGACTACGTAGTCTTCAAGGAAGTTTTCCTCTCTCCTTCGTTATAGTGGAGAAGTAAATCGTTCCAGGGTTCAATTGTTAATCGAGTGGAATACGTCATCACCAAGGCCACTGTTGGGTGGGCTTAACTTCTGCAGGGACCCGGTAGCACACGATTGCCATATTTTCTCCAGGCGTAAATACTCTTCATCGTTGCAACATAATGTTGATACCGTCGAAGACTGCTAACGCAAAGATGGAGCATGCGTGTGTGGTCTCTGACTAACAGGCTCTTCTGGTGGAGCTTGGTTCTGTACCGGACTGGTACGCTCGACGTTTTTTGTGCGTTGTTACTCGACGTCGGTCAGCACCTACACGAAGTTTCGTATCCGGTCTCATTCGCGTGGTCTTGCCTGTGCAATGTGGTTGAAGAGTAAAACCGAGCCTGTACATCCTTACGATAACGCAACTGCCACACTTGAGCTATCGTGACGCATTTGAAGTCCAGGGTGGGAAGGTTGGCAATAAGTGGAATGTCTTGATCCCTGAGAGTCAGACTGTGATGACTGATTTTTAATTAGGATTTTTGACAGGTGTTTCCATGTTCTTGACCCGACAGACTAAGCACTCTTTCTGCTGAAGAGAGGAGTCGTTGCCCGTTTTGTATGGCGCTAGGTTCGGTTACATCTGCAAGCGCCCTGATGCTGATTTACCGCAGGAACACCATGAAAATGGGACAAGTTCATGCAATTGTTTCTGTGTTATCCGCCATCATTTTATATTTATGCTCTACTCATTCTTCGCAGAACGGATCTACATTTGTCCTATCACATGAAATGTTAACGAGAATTATGAAAATTCGGTTTTGATTAAAAAATATTGCATGGGTATGTTGTTATTAATGCTTACCATGCAGCTTTCAGATCAGCAAACCGGTCGCATGTAAAAGCTATTTGAGTAGTATTCATTTTTCCTATTGGTTTTCGGTGCCCGCATAAATTCAAATGTGTTTTATACAAAAATACTTATCCATCTAATATTTTTTTGCAATATATGTCTTTTTATGATTTTATACTAGGACAAAGCGTATCTTTCAGTTTTAAAAGATTTCAATTATGCTATTTTTGAGATCGTGAAATTTCCATTATTACAGCATCGCATCTGTCTGTTTATTAATGTTGCTCCTGTATGATGCCTCCGTAATTTATGATTTTCCCTACATGGAAGTATACAGCATATAATTTTGGAACCCTAAGGTCATGTGTAGTTAATTGCAGCTGGGATTCAAAAGTACTCGATAACTAAATAGTTTAAAACCTAAGGATATGATTTAGTGGGCATAAAATTTGCAAAAGGCGTGTTTCGTTCCTAATTTTGAACTATAAGGTATGTTTTGGGGCATTTTTTCTACAGTGTATATTTGCATTTATATGGGTATCGAAAATCAACGTGAAAATTCGTGCTGCTTAAACAATCATTTTTGCGGTGTGCGGTTTTCAGAGACCGTCGGAAAGGAACTCATTGAAAAGCCAATAGCCTGGCCTGCAGGAAGCAGATTGGGAGTATTTTGCGCGATAAATTATCTTAAAACCCAATCTAGTAAAACGTTCTGGTCGAAAACACGTTTCAGAATTTCCGCTAACATTTCGTTCGACAGGCTTGATACTGTAGCTGTCGTGGCAGAGTATAGGTGAACCCTCCCTCCTAGCTAACTTTCGCCACTGGTTTTCATTATTCGCTTACCAAACGCCACCCCTTCCCCCATGTATGGCGACTTTGGATTCGCAATCGAAGGCACCTGCTTTTGACTTACAATGCTCTCCGTCCCTTATAGGATCTATGTACGCCTAGAAATGCAACAGACGATGCAAGATTTCGCGAAGCCTTTTAATATTCTAGTTCGTTTTTTCTCTGAGCTTGGAATTCTTTGCTAGACGGAAAAATTCTAAACTTTGTTTTCAGAAATTTGTGTATTTCGTTACTTAAGAGGGTTTTAGGCAATGATGCACGTCGTATTCTGATTCATCATTGTCCTTTTCAACACTGTTTTCCCATTCCGGCAAAATTAAGCTTCTTGCCCGAACTTGCCCTCTGGCATTAGGTCAAGTTAACTCTGTACAACCTGTGGTTACTTCAGTATCATCATTGATGGTCGCTTCTCCTAATGCCGGTGATTAGTGTTTCAGTTAATTAGGATGCTATGAAGTTGACCCCGATACTTTTTGCTCTCATTGAGCTCTACTGACAAGACAGTCCGGCCGACGATAGCTGATCCCGGGCGTCCAACTAAACCATGAGCTGCTTGAGCCTTAGTTCTTCGGCTCGTAGTCTATTAATAAACGCAGAACACTCGCGGCTCCATATTCTGTGCTGAGACTTTGGCTAGCACGAGTTATTAGCCACGCGGTGAGGACGCGGGCGGCCAAAGATTCCGGTGGCAGCGATCCAAATTTTCCAGTCAGCAGTTCGCCAAAAATCGAGAACGGTAATTGAATTTCGACAATTACGGACTTGGACGCGGACTAACAAGCACGCATCGCACCAGCGATGAATGCGGATCTAATACTTGGAATAGGCACGTGACGGCAGGACAATCGCGTCTTATAAATACAACGCCCGTTACGTCCGTTACCTGCAACTGTCTGATGATGGATTCGAGCGAGAATCCAAAACATATGGCCAATAAACCCCACTTTCGGGATCGCATCTTCTTCGGAAATAATTGAGTATTTGAGCACAATTTTTGCGTCGTCTACCGAGAATCGTCGTTCTTTTTGCCACCTTTTGTTATTGCTCGTATCGCCTTTACCAATGTCACATTCCGTAACCGTCTGCCTTCGGAATAACTCTTTTCTGTCCTCACGACTAATGCTTCTACTGCCACGACAGTAAAAGTGGATCTAGCAACAAGCTAAAGCCACCCTCTCCTCCATCGATGCTAGTCAAAAGTCCAAGTCTCATAAATAAAATTCGCAGTTTGACGGAAGTTCTTTACCCAGGCTGACCACTTCGCCCATTCCAGTCAGGTGCGCACGCCAGATTTAGGGCAACGTATCTCACACCCCTCGCTTCGATTTTGTTCATCTCCACTGAGTCCGATCGGAGTGAGGAAACGTTGCTTGGCGTCGACATCACAAGAACAGTTCCGGGTTCGTAAATGTAGCTGCAACGAACAACTCCTTTGTTCCCACTTGCACCCCGAACTGGATTTTAGGGTCAGTCAAGCTCACATTCTTGGGTGCTCGATAATGTTGGCATCTGAAAAAATGCATCTTGCCAGGATTTATAATACTATCCGAATTGGGAATTTTTTGAAATAATAAGATACTTGTGATCGTAGGAACGATTTTTTAAGAAGACGCAATTCTCAATTGAATTATTATTTGGATTTTTCCAGGTAAAGTAAGTGGCGTTATATGGACATCTAATGAGGTTTCTTTTCCGAATAAATCCGGTCTGAATTTTCGCGTGGTTTACTAGCCAGATCGTATGACAGTGTACACAAATGAGTGTCCACTTGTGTTTAGGACTTTGTCCGTTGTAACCTCACTTACTTGTTCTGTCAATTTCTAATATTGCATGAATTCTTGTCGAGAAATAAAGAAGGCAGATGGCTAGTAAGTGAATGTTTTTATTCTCTAAATTCTCTTCCACAGATTTTTCACCATTTTCGGTACTAACATTGTTCTCAATAATCTTGCAATTGGCAAATAAACCATAGATCTCTACTCCGCCGCGCCCTGTATTACTTTTTTTGGCTGGGTCAATCAACAACCATTGAGTGACAATTGTCCCAGCTGAGGCTAGAAAGCGAATCATACTGTACGTGGAATTTTTCCTTAGCCGTTATGTCAATGCCTTGGACACTGTTAACACGTGAAAGACCTTTTACTTCCATGTCAGCCCTGAGGGTTGCCATGGCTGTAACTTACTGTGGTCTGTCAATAATTTTAATTGGATTTCGTATCAAGTAAGCAAAAGTAATTTTTCCATAAATTGAGTTAGTTGTGAATGCGAAATTCTCAAGACGCACGCTTTCTGGCTTATAAACTGCGTATTCCCTAATATTTGTTAACATTGGAAAGAGAACTATAAACCTTTTTTTACTTAATTTTCACTTGGTGAAATATATCCTGAAATTTCATATCGATTAAAAATAATTACGTAGGTGGGATTTTATTATTGATCGTCGCGCCACATAAAACCGAGACATTTCTCCTATGCCTGAACTGCGGCTTCCAAATGCACTTCTTTCCGGCAGCCTACAGCAACCACACTCGGTAAAAAATGACTACTTAATTATTAAAGATTTTTTAACTGATTTTCGATGCACTTATAAATTCACCTATCATCATGAGTATCAACCTTGAATGCAAGTGCAACAACAGGTTGCATTGAAAATTTGGTGGAATTGTAAAAACTCTGAAAATTGACGATGCCCTATCTGGGAGTATAAAATTTGAAGGAAACGCAAATTGCTACTAAATGAACCCAAAAAGCATACTTTTGTGCATGTTTTCTATAAAATATATTTGAATATGCAAGGAAAGATCATCTAGATAACAATCTATGCTGCTTAAACAGTCACTTCTTACTTAATGCGGCTGTGCATTTGAAAACCGGCATTCTGACGGGATTGAAACACCCTTGGTTTATGCGACGCAATAATCAATATTACAACCTCACCTAAGTAAATCTTCCGGATCAATGACACATTTCCGAATTTCGGTTTAAAATTCATGAGAAACGACCCCTACAGTGGATACGCAAAGCGGACACGTCATATTTTCACTCTTTTAGGGGTTTGAGAACTTGAACATCTCCGACTGCCAGAGGGGGCATCCAGGAGCTATTCATACAGGGTTAGACCATTCCCATGCCTTATTCTACGCCAAGTTATGGTTTGAAAAGTCTGTGAGAAAAAAGACTTTTAGCCGGACTTGCTCATTTTACACGTTTCGTTGATTGAATGAAGTACGATGCGAGATGACTTAAACATTCAAATAACTTTTGAACAGACATTAAGCTGGCTTCATTCGCCCTGGTATCACTTCCCCGAGATTTGTCTTAGGGTCAAGCTAAGAAGTCAGTAAAACCTACTTCTACTTATCGAGAACCCGGATACCCCGTCGGGTGGAAACTACCTAAGCTATGATTTTGAGGGGTCCGTGATAGTCTAAGGCGCGTGAGGTTAGTATAGACCGAGAGGTTCGCACAGGATCGCCTCATCCCCACCCTCCTCATTAATCCTTCAGCGATGCCAGGTTCGCACCGACTATATACAAAGTCCACGCGGTAGTGCGTATGGCATAAAGGCCCCCTGACGAGTCATACAAGACAGTTTGTGGCACAGGAACGGTGAACTGTACAAGAATTATGTTTTACGTGATACTATAATTGCACTGCATCTAGCGCACTCTCTCTTCCCTCACTCACACATGCTCGGCGTCAAGACAGTCACGAAGACTGGAGGCAGGATCGGGAGCGGGTTGCTGGCACGGCCTGAGCCTGCACCTACGCATGCCATCACACCCCCATGTGCGGCATTTGTTATGAAAGCGCATCCCGAATAACGCCTGTCGTGGTCTGATCTGACCTCCTCTGTTGGACCACCGCATCTACCACACGGCCCGTTTGGGGGATATACACACACATGCTAGTCAGTCAAGCTTCGTTATTCAAGCATCATTTACTCCGGTATCAAAAATGCAAAGGTTTCCATGAGCCTGTGTCTGACCACTTACTAATAATATGCATTTACCACCCCCACATCAGAAAACTTACCAGCTCGGACGGTGGCCTGATGTTGGGCGTGGGCGTGAGAGGGAGGTTGACGGTTTCAGCGCATTGTCCTCACTATAAATAATCTGACGCGCTTGAAGCTATCACGGTGCGCTAAAAGCCGTGGCTTGGAAGGCTGCCAGCTGACGGGATAACTCGGTCTCCCGGACTGCGAGTCAGACTGCAATGGCTCCTTCTTAATGTGGCCTTTATGGCACTCCCACTCAGCCGGAATCCGAGCCGCCCCCTTTACTTGTTGTGTGCTTGTTTTTAGTGGCCCACAATGCGTGGGCCTGCGCCCTCTTCGGTCTTCTTGACTCTGTCTTGACACCGGGCCCAGGTGGGGGGGTTGGAACAGAGGTGCAGCCCAATTCTGCACTCACTGTATTCCAGCGCGAGTCACCGTCCCTGCACCACCATGCTGTGGAGCACGTGTTGGACCTCTTCGAAATCGAAGCTCAAACTCATAATATACAACTGACGAAGAATGGCCACGTTGATGATATGGTATATCAGGTTAGGGAATCGGCGGAGTCTCTGACGACGGCAGTACGAAATTGCTGCATACGTCGCTGACACAACATAAACCCTGCGACTTGACATTGTCGAAAACCTCAACTCAATCCTCGCCAAACAATCATTCAGCTACACTGTCTGTTAATGCATCTTTTTATATAACTTGAGCAGTAGCTAGATTGCGCCAAATCAACGGCTTACATCGTTGGGGGGATTATTAAAATGGTATTCTTGACGCAAAGCAGGCAATAGTCTCTCAAGCTTCTCCTCTGTTGTAGCAACATGCAGTCCTGGGAACCTCTGTTGCACGGTTAACATCAAACGATACCCTGAGCCAGTATTCTTTTTTATTCAAAGCCTGCGTTTCATGTTGAGCCTCGACAATATTTGCATTTGTGATTATTTATGTGCTGGTCATATTGGTTAACTGCGAACCCTGTTTTTGGTTGAGAAGTTGCTTCACTCGTCTGCCCTTAGCCACAGGAGGCACTCTCAAAAACACTCCTTGATATCTCACAGCCCTGACAAGCCCACTCTAACTGTGGATTAACAGACAACAGTGTCATCCCAGGTTTACGAACACTCCATAAATTGAAGAATAATGATCGGGTGGTTATCAAAATACTCATTTTCACAATCGTTTGGAAATAGGATGAGACGTTTTCAGAAAAAGACACGGAAAACAAGAAGTATTGCTTAAGAATATCGCATCGAAATGCATTTTTCCAGAGAGTACACGTGGCGGAACGAAAATCCAATGACTCACGCCCACACCTGAAAAATAAAAAAAATAAAAGTAAGCTGTATTCGCTGTGAATCGGGTGCTGTGCTAGGAAACAAGATAACACAGTAGAGGATATAAAAATAAGTATGATTCTTCAAATTCCCCAGAAAAAGTAGTGCTAGATTCAAACTGTCAGGAGTCAAAGGTGCGAAGATTAGCAGGCCGAATCCGGTAAGCGCACGTATAGCTGATAATACAAAATTCATATCAAAAGTCTCAGTATAACCAAATAGCACGATTGATGCAGTATATGGTCAGTAGTATTGGGACTACCTCCATTCAGGTTTTCTGATAAAAAAAAAACTGTGTTTAACCTCGTGCCTATGGTCTCATTTCAGATTTAAGGCATTCCTCGGGTTAGGGTGCAACCAACTGCTGATAGACAATGAGCCAAAAAGAATATTCGTCTTTCTTGGGCCTGGCTTTGGGGCCGATCCGGTCCACGCCAAGAAATGCAACCGTATTTCATTTTTCCAACGCCAATTATAGGAGCTAAGATCGCACTGTCCAGCCAGACAGTGAAGCCAGTAGTTAGCTCACTGCAGTTTTATATGCCAGTAAACAAATTTATTGGTTGTATTGATATCACAAGGCCGAAACAAGAATCATAGCAAAGACAAATGGGTGAAACGCAAAGATCGATTAGAACATCTTGCGTGCATGGCTCATCCGCAGCGACGTTATAAGAAGCCTCACATGGTACGAATTTATGCCGCCTTTCGAAGCTCACATGCGTTAAGACGTCATTAGAGTAATGCTCAGTAATGATCCTGTCTGATTGGTTGGACTCGCCATGGCAAGCGCTTTTGGGGTGCCCCTAGTGTGTAGCGGATTTCGGGCCTAGCTCGATAGGCCACTTTGCAACAATTTAATTTACAAAATAGCACGTGGTTGACTAATTTAATAATTTGTCGAATGTTTATGCGAGACGGGCAATTGTGTGAAAGACGTCGATTAGGTGGCCATTTCATTGGATGGCACCACAATGAAATAAGCCGTAGAAATGTAATTTATAAAAGTGTCAAGTCGCAGGCTCCCTTGAGAACCAACTGCGCTGAGGTTTCTTATCCTGGGACCAAAGGTTGAACTGGTCTGAAACGGGCTTATTAAAGGCAGGTCGGTAACGTGAAGAAGCCGATGAGGGTTATTTCAATTTAAAGAGACGGATAGACCTCACCCCTAGACGCTTACTATTATCTATCCTTCTGTGGTTTCAAAACATTTTAAGCAGCGTTGCCAGCTCGATATTCAAGGACTTCAATAAATAAAATTCTGAGAGCATAGTGAGGGTTCCCCTTTTCACCATCAATGCAGTCCCCATGTCAACTTGTGGCTATTAACACCATTAATCTTCTAAAATACCCGCAAATTTTATAAAAAAATCATCAGTTGTCAGAAAGAAGCACTGACGGAGCCGATGAATGTCCAGTAAGGTTTATATAGTTAGAGAAGCACGTTTTAAAAAGGACTATTAGAGAAACCAAAACTATGCGAAGCAGGGCTTCGCTGTGTGGACGCACAACAGCCTTCATTTTCTGGTAGTTTTCGGATTTTTGCAACCCGTGAGATCAATATGTTTAGTGTGACGTTGCTTCATCACTCAGATGAGTGGCAAAGCCTATATTTTGATTTCAAAACTGGTAGGGAGTTCATAAATTGAGCAAGTATGTCAGTATGGTCACCCCTTTCTGTTAACCTTTCAAAGCATTTGCCTAGCGTTTCACCACTACAGTATCAAATGCCACTACGCAGATGAGCGGACGAAAACTTCGGCAACGGAGGCGTGAGGCATCCACGCACACGAATGTACATAAGCAAGCTGGCATAGTGGAAACCTCCAATCGATATACATACCCGCAGCGTCGTGTCCCAACTGCCAGTACATATGGCGTTGCCGTCAGGGCTTGTTCTCAAACAGGAAACACGGTTTTCATGTCCGTAGAGAATGGAAACACGCTTGCCCTTCAGGACGTCCCAAACGTTCAAGACGTGATCATTGTAGCCACCAAATATGAGCCGGCCTGTAAAATTCCAAAATATTGTTGACGATGCAAGTTTATCTTAACTTTACGAAAATAAAATGACGTTTTGAAAAACGCATGTAATTACAGCTCATTCTCGCTGAGAGAAAATAGTGAGTAAGCCCACCAGATCTTTCGGCAGCAGGCAAACGGGCGAGAGAATAAGTACATAGGCGGATGGGTGACTCACCGCTGAGGGAGAAGTCCACAGCATTACAACCGAAAATAACACTGTCCTTTTTATATACGCACAACTCTCGGTCAGTGCGGAGATCGAAAAGGCGAATCGTCGCATCATCTGAAGCGGTGGCGAAGGCGTCACCACTGGGGAAAAACCGAACAGCATTGACATCGGAGTCGTGTCCTTGAAAAACTTGAACGCACTGGCCGCTCCGCATATCCCACACATTCGCGCAGCGATCAGAACTCTATATGGGGATAGTAGCGCATTGCGAAATAATTTTTTACATCTGAGGACTACATACAAACTCGACCGTTTGCTCAAATAGAACACGATTAATTATCAGTCTGACTAACATAAATAGGCGCACGCACAAGGCACATACAGTCCACCAAATCGGTCTAGCAGACGGATCAGTACTGCTTCAGCGAAACGATGGTCATCAATGTTCCGCTACCTATCGAATTGAGAGTACACCGATCCATTGGCTTCCCGAAGCAAACGATTTCCACGTGGATGATAAATTTCACAAACAAGAAACCACCTGCCAGGTCTAATTCGACTAAGCTAGGATATTTTTGAAGCATTTTCTGCCTCAAACGGAGAAGCAAAGAATGTTACTAAAATTTCCGACAATACCGCTTTGAAATTTTGTATTTTCGCAATATCGTTTAGCTTGAATTTATTTGAGATGTCTTTACGGCTTTTCGGCTAAAGTATTGGCATAAAAAAGCCGGATATGAATAGGCTTAAACTTTATTTTCGTGTCTTAAAATCCATAATTATGTTTGGGGGTTGAGGAAAAATATACTGCTGCGAGCAGAGATGTCCTGAATTTTTAACATGCTTTTTTTATATATCCTTGTGTTTATAGGACGGCTTTGAAGGCCTTGAAGCTAAGCTGAAATCAAACACTGATTTCCTACAATCACATCTGCCTGAGAAGACGATAAGCCCATCGAATAAATTTTTCTCATAGGTGACTCGAATAAATCAGCTTCGTGCAGTCAGATGGAGTAGTTATTAGAACTTCCTGCAGCCCTTGAATATCGGCGAACTTCCGCAGAAAAAAATCAAAGGCGAAATTGAGTCTGAATTTGGATACGATGAAATAGGACGAGCAATGATCATATATAAGTTTATGTTGAGACAGCTCGTCTTCATAAATGTTTCAAATATAATCGCGGGTACATTAAAAATAAAGACTTTATAACTGTTCTGTTGAAAGGTTATGAAACACGATAGACAAACTGCTCTTATATTGACTTTGTGTGATCGACTAACTGCGCATACCGATTTTCATGACACATTTCTGCAGATTGATAGTGTAATTTTACCATGTGAAGTTTTTCCTTATACACGCAACCCTAGAACAGGGTTTCAGATACCCTCACCTTCTGAAAACCTTGTGCTAATTTCAATTATTCTCTACCTAATACATGTAAACAACTCGATTGATTTTTTTCTAAATTACTGACTCCTGTTCGTGCATTATATAAAAAATCGCAGGCCAGACATGACCATGTTTCGTTCCATGAACCGATCCGGCTCAGCACTTACGTTTACTAATGACACCGAGCAAGAAGTGACTGTCAGCTGTCACATGACGATGAAAAAACTCTTTCCGACCTGGTGACAGTTCCGAAATCTTCTAATAAAATTCCCGTAATATTTCACATCCTTTATCACGCGATTCTCCAGTAACATTACAAGAGTGATTCCCGTACTTTGTCAGTACCAGAAAAATCTAGTTTGTTCGCCCCAGAGCCTGCGACATAGGTCCCATTTCTTTCCCGTTTCACAAACAACGCTTCATTCAGGTTGTCAATGAGACAAGCACTGCATGGGCGAATGTAGTATTCGCGGATGACTTGGGCTCTATGTGAAGAGCAGAGCAAGCCCAAAGAAGACTCGGATTGGTTGTCTACATAGTTTCAGCTGTCGGCAAGCAACGCTGCTGCTCTAACCATGTTCTAGAATCAAACAAGTAAATCCACCTGTGCCAGCATACGTTAATAATAGTTAAATGTAAGAAGCCGAACCTACTTATCTGAAGTTGGTATGCACGCACTGAACCTAGAGCAGATATCCACCAGAAATAGAACTCGTGTCCTTGGCAGCTGCCCGTTATAGGTGGGCTGTCAAAAAGTCGCATTCATGAACTCAGATGGGACATGCATTAATTGTCATGCATTTGGATGGTGTTTACATAGGGAGAGGAGCGCATGTAATCGCGACTGGATGACAAACATTACCATACCAGCAAATCTGTATTTTAGGGTAGATGGGATTTAACTGCTTGTTGCACATTTAGAATACATCTGGTAAGAAACTGGAAAAGTAATCGAGAAAAAAGTATAGAGTAAACTTGTTTCCATTCTTAAAGAGCCTCGAAATTTTAATCCTACTTTTCGGCTGTTTGTCATTCAAAAGCTGTATTTTTGTTTATACCAGTATTTTTTTTATTTTTCTACAAATTCAAAACAACAGATTCTGAGTTTCAGCATTTTTTCGATTGGATACGAACACTGGGATTCTTTAAATTGTTCTGGATCGATTTAAAATCGGCCTACTTTGACATTTAACTTTATTGCTGCAGTTTCGACGTTTTCATTTCCTATTGTTTTGCTCTTTGAAGCACGTTATGTCACTTCTGTTTCAGCTGCTTGATACACTATCTCAAACCCGCTCCTTTTTCTGATATTTTTAGATGCACCTTAGTGCTCGGTTGAAAGAGGTTTATTCCATTATTCCGGGTTATGAAGGATTGCAATCTAGTTCGTAAATCCGGGAATCCCCTAATTTGATATACAAAGCTTGGATTCTAGAAAATATTTCCTAAAGGTAAATTAAAAAAGAGGTACACATTTACATAAAAAGGCCTTCTAACAGTTATGATATTTGTACTTGGTTTTCAACAGAAAATGCCGGAAGAAAAGGATATGATGAACGTAACTGTTATACCCCTTTGGAAAGCAAATATGCGTGCATGTAAAACTATTTAAATGCTGACATTTGTCCACAACACTTTAAAATATTACAGAAGCTGGAAATAACTCAGAAAGAACTTCAAACATCATTTAATCAAAACAAATTAAGAAAACTTACACCGGAAACAAAAACTCTCCCACATTCTGATGGAGAGTTATCAATGCACATAACATCGCCTGCGTGGCCATGAAAGCTCTGAATCATCTGTCCGGACTCAACGTCCCATAAAATACATGAACTGTCTCCACTTCCAGTTAAGAGTTGGTGATCCGACATGTTGAACAGACAGCATGATAAGTAAGAGCTATGGGTGGCGACTAACTTCTTTCTGGTGACGGGATCCTCGTCAGGGGTCAATGGATAAACAGTGCATTTATTATCAAGACCACTAGAGGCTTAAAACTAAAATAAACATACCCACAAGCCACAACAGCGTTGGATGGACTAAACGAACAGGCCATTACCCATGTTGTTGGCATTGAGATACAAAATTCCTTCGTCGATGAAAAGGCATCCCATACCAGAAGTTTACCATCCTGAAGCACGATTTAGGCAGAGCTTTTTTTACTTGTGACGAGCTGACAACATGCCTTTTGTCAAGAGACCAGGCAAGACCGAGGACTTTACCCTGATGTCCTTTTAAAATTCGTCGAACTTTCACGTTAAATGCGGGAACAGCTTCAAAGTGTTGGCTCATGCAAGTAACTTATACGTTAGCAAAAGTAAGTCACAAACTTTCTCCATCGGACATTTTGCTGCGATCTTCTTCGAGTTTTCTTTTAAGAGAATCGACTTCATGCTGTAGACGGCCATCTGAATTCTCCTCCATTTAGACTATTGAAAATTAACTACGCGGTTGGTCACATGGACTCTCAAAATGGAACATTTTAACAATCGATGTTGATTACATTTATAGTGTTTGTATATACGTCCCACCACCATGTTCGAAGATTCCATAAATTCATATTTTGGAAGCCATATAAACTCTTCAACCAGTTTATATGTTGACAGCGTCTGACCACGGTACCTTTTCTCAAATTTTCACCAAATTGTTTTCATGCAACATGTTGCAGTTTTTCACTGAATCTCCTACAACTCATCGGTCACTATTCAAAAATCCTACAACGCAACAGTCTTTAAGCTTATTTATTTAGAACAAAGAAGAGTGCCAGTGAAAGCAGCGATAAGTTTGACCCCATTTATCCCTTCTTTTCCTGCCGGGTTGTAGAATATAATGTCTGATAATCAAAAAGCGACTGACAACTCACGTCCACGATGAGTTAGAAAACCGGCGTTGGACAACCGAAGTAACGTTTTCGACTACGTTCCTCTACCGTACTCGTCAACCGTAAGATTGCAAAATTAATACTACAAAGACTTTTCAGTCATTAGAAGAGGAAAGCGATTCCAATGTGACCCTACCAAGGGGCGTCTAACCCCCTTCACCAGTGGGTGTTTCTTGTTTATTACTTTGCTACCTTAGGTGAGAAACTGACCACCACTGGAAACCATCATTGAAGAAAACGCCATAGACATGACAAATGACGGGAGAAACCGTTTGAAAATAACTTTAAAACACAAATACGCTGGATTATGGAAATTTTGCTGCTTTTTGTACAAGAGAATGCTGCACAGGAGGCCCAGTTAGATTACTTAACTTGTGCTGTACACCATCTCAATTCAGTCCTAGCAACCGCCGTCCCCACAAATGGCCCTATTATGAGCTAAATTGGGTATGCTGTAGACTACGACCAAATTGCTGCATAACTAACCAATCCAGGCTTCCGTCAGTGAATGGTAAATAACTTCGTTATCCTAAAACAATCTGCGTGCAGTCAAACATTACATCGTTTCTACAGGGCAACTCGTTTATGCCCCTCCGCGCAGGCTTCACCAGAAAAGCTACGGATAGCTAGAAATGAGTTCGAACTCTTTAATTTTGGGAATTATTCACCCTTCTTCCAGCCTATGAGCCTCTCCACTACACATGATTTCTCTCACATATTGGCTGGAAAGACCATTCTTTCCTAGATGGATCTAGTGAGAGCATATCATCAGTTACCGGCCGCTGAGGGAGACATCCCCAAGACTGCCGTTAAACATCCAAAAGTTTTGAGTTTGGGGAGGAAACAGACAATAAGGCCTTTATATCTTCCAAAATTAAATGTTTACGTAATTTGCTTTTTAAAATAGCTAATTTAAACGACAACCTAATTTGCAGTGGAAGATTATTTTATCTGAAAGCATATTTGGAAACAAAATACTGAGAACGGTTAGTTGTGGAGCTAAGGGGTGGTAAAATGAGCGTGGAGGAATTATGGAATAGGGTCGATCTACCGGAGTGAGAGCGCTAATTCGTGGCAGATTTGGGCTAGAGTTCACGTGAAACAGAAAGCAGAGCCCGGCTTCTAGTCTTCTGACCCAGAGCAATTTAATGTTAGCAAACTGGAATCCATCCGTATAAAACATACTGGATCCAGGAAGATATAATAGTTTTTGAGTGCTGTCGGCACAGTCTCGCATCAATAGGTGACTTACCGGTTGCAGCCATGGACTTTCTTTTGACAAAAGCTACAACTGGCTCAGACTCGCTACAGTAAGTTTTCTTGTGAACTTCTTGCTATATAACTGATTATTCGTCATTTTCACCACCATTTAGAGGGAAGAGATTTTCAGATTCCTACTGACCACAAACTTCTCACTTATGCCCTCAAGGCCAAGTCAGGCAGTGAAGTGCGTCACCTGGACTATATATCGCAGTTTACTCCTTATATCCGCTTCGTCTGGGGCAGTTACAATATCTTTGATGATAAAGTTTCCAGACCGTTCATCAACACCCTATCGTCTAACTTCAACCTGGTGAAGCTTGCAGACCTCCAACTAGAAGATGGGTATATTACTGATCTGCGTACGTCTGCTACTCTGCAGCTTCTTGGTGCACCACTTCCGGCATCACCAGGTAAGATTTTATGCGACTGGTCCACAGGCACTCCCCGACATGCTGTTTCACTATCCTACTGTAAGTCATTGTTTGACTATTTTCGATCTTTGGCGCAATCCGGCATCCGCGCTGGTCGAAAAATAATCGCTGCTTGCTTTGTTTGGCCGAAGATGAACTGTAAATTTGCCCTTTGGACTAGGCAATGTTTAGCGTGCCAGAAACACAAAATTAATTGTCATACCGTTTCCGCACCAAGCATACCTGCCGTTCCGGACGTTCCATTCCATCACGTCCACTTAGACTTAGTTGGGCCGTTACTACCTTCACGTGGACACACAAATATTCTCACAGCAGTCCACCGTTTAACGTGGGGGCTTATTTTGTTTCCGATCACCGTGGTCTTCCCGAACCACTGGATCGCCAATTTTTGTGTGCCAGCCACCATTAACACTGACCATGGAAGCCTATTTCAATCTTATCTCTTACGTGAGTTCATTTAACTGCTTGGGTGTACGCATATCACAACCACGGCATAACACCCTGCTTCCAATGGCCTCGTGGAATTCCTGCACTGTCAACTCAAGGCATCAATGATGATTAACGTAGACAAAACTGGGTTGAGTGACAACCTACCTCTCGTTCTTTTGGGTATTAAATTAGCTGTCAAGGAGGACGTTCAATGCACTGCGGCTGAACTTGTGTACGATGTACCTCTTAACCTGCCCGGCGAACTTGTGCAGTCCTCCACTGTAAACAACAGCATGTGAATTCTTTTATGCGACAATTGAAACAACGCGTGGCTTAAATGCGTCCAACTCCAACCCACCCAACACCCAAACGCGTGCTTGTGTAAGTGAACCTTAAATCGGCTCCGTTCGTCTTCGTCCTGTATGATGCAGTTTTCAAGCCTATTTGTTCCTCTTATGATGACCCATGCAATGTGCTTTCATTTTGTATATTGTATATTTTGAAGGGTTACAGGCATTGCCCTTGATGACCCTATTAATGTTAGGTTATCATTGCATGTGTACAGTCAATATAAAATGTTGTACATTTTAAAATGTTTGAGTCAGAGCATAACATAACTTCAAATGCGTTTTCACAGCCATAAGCGAAACATTGTGGAAGAAAAGTAGAGCCCGAAAGATTTTAAAAGGCTGGTTTTAAGAAATCAGGCTGTGACAGTCGTCTTTTGTCAAATACAATGCAATCAAGCCTTCTTTTAAAATCAATAATGCTTTCAGAGGTAACCATCTCACTTGGTAACGAGTTCCAAGGTCGAACCACTCGTTGGCTGAAAGAAAACTTTCTGAGGTTTAATCGCGTGCGTTCGCTATTAACCTTGTAAGGATGACCACGCAGATGAGTTGTGCAGGCAAAGTCGAAGAAATCCTCCGATCTCAGGGTGGAATCATGGCCCCGGATAATCCGGAATGTCCAGAGCAGGCTACACCGTAAGTGCCTGTAGGAAATAGGAAATAAGTCAAGCTTTTTCAATCTTTATTGGTACGGTAAAGTCTTAAGACCGTCAACCATCTTCGTTGCTCTCCGTTGCACCTGTTCGAGGAGGTCAACATCTTTCTTCATCCACGGTATCCAAGCTGGTACTCCGTAATCTAAATGTGGTCTCACAAAGGCGCCATAGACTTTTCCCGAATAGATCAGGGGAATATTTTTAAACGCACGTCTGATCCAATGTAGTGTACATGTTGCCTTCTGGACTGCTTTCTTACAGTGTTCTGAGGGGCATCAAATTCACAGTTGTCCACATGCCCAGATCTTTGTATGTTTCGAGCTCTTTTAATGCAGTGCCATTAATAAAGTACTGGTGTCTCAGAGATACTTTTTCGACCGGCGCTTAGATGTGGGATCACGCACTTGGATACATTAAACTTAGAAGCCACTTAGCCGACCAGGCACTTAGTTTGTCGATATTCGATTGTAACCCTTTTGCGTCATCAGCGCAGCTGACTTCAGTCCATATTTTAATGTCATCTGCAAACATGACAGCTTCACAATCTAGGTCGTTGAGACAGTCGTTCACGTAGATTAGGAAGAGTAGGGGGCCCAAAACAGAACCCTGTGGAACACCACTTTCTACTTTTACCCATTCTGAGCTAGAGTTTCCAACAACAACTCTCTGTACTCTGAAAGACAAGAAACTCTTGATCCAATTGAAAAGTTTTCCTTGAATTCCTACGTTCCAAGTATTATGTCATTCAGAAGGCTGACAAGACTGACATGGTCTCCATCGACAGACTTAAGGCAGCCTACCTTGAGTGCATTCCGCCGCCCGTTGTTCCATCAAATCCCCCACACCACCACCATGCTATTCACCCATTTCGGTCCTTTCCACTCAACCGCTACACTTGACCTACCCATCCACCCATTTTGCTACGCTTTTTTTCACCATCACGCATTTTTTCCTCGTTCTGGTAGACCTATCTATTTTCCTGCCAAGCTTTAGCACTTTTTCGTGTAATTGGTTTTGCATTTTTTATCGAGTGATTTTTTTGTACAACAAACGCTCTGTTGGGAGAGTTTTTTAGGTATTTGTAAAATTTATATTTTGTATGTTTCTTGCTCACCTGAAACTTAATGTATATTTGGTTAAATTTACTCAACAATACATGCAGTGAACTTTGACTTGCAACTAAGCGTCTCCTGTTTTTGCTGCTGCGCGTCGTCAGCGCTTTCTTAATTTTGCTCAGCTGCCTCGAGCATTTGCAGACAATCGCAACGATCGATCTTCGTTCCTCAATCAAATTCCACCCGACGTGATCTCAATTGAGTTGCTGGCCCTTCTTATCATCATTTGTGCACAACCTTCTGAATATAGTGTAGAACTCATTACAAATCTCAACAAAACTTGCTAACTAAGAGGGCTACGTTTACTTGAGTCTGCATTATAACAATCCTCTGTCATTTTTACCGTCCTTTTGTCGTTTTGTAGTTTAGATAAACATTTCCCCACTTAGCGTTAGATTTTTACTCATTAGCTTTTAGTAGTTTTAATCTTTGTTTAAACAAAAGGTGCCTTTAAAGACTTTCCAGCGAAGGTGACATCGCAGCATCTGTAGGCAGAGCAATAAGCACACTCATTGTGCTTTAAATACTCACCAAACCTCATATTTCATGGACTGTCAGCAATTCGATGATACTAGCTATCAAAATTTGAAAATGGCTTCGTGGATTTAAGGATGCTTCTGAAGCAAAATACTGATTTAGAATTTATATTTCTTTAGCGCCGGGAAGGCATTGTCAAAACAAAAATTCGTAACGAATTAAACTTATGACAATGTGTGCAGATAAAATGTACAAATATTTAATAATGCAGGCAAAATTTTTCATGTTTGTGCAATATTAAGCGATGTTTTAAAATTGATTGTGAACTAAAAAATAGGCAGGGAAAAAAAACTACCTTAAAAATGGAGGCAGAGTTCAATAAAAATCCATTTTTGGAAAGAGGGTAGGAGAAAAAACCTGCCTGTTAAAATAAGGTAAATGAGTAGAGTGGGTTAATACTGCAGAAGCAGTTCAGAATGAGATAATGAAACGTCGATATAGTTCGTTCTTGATCAGTTAGGAACATGAAACAAAATCTCGCGAAAAGGCGTCAGCGAACTTGAGGCCTTAGCATCTTAGGATCCCGAATTGAATTCTGATGATGGTAAGTATCCAACGCAATGGAAGCATTAACAACTGAGTACGTCTTAATGTGTACGTCCGAACGACTTCATCTTTTGAATGACTGACGGTTTAAGGAGACATCATGGATCCTGGGGGACTCGAGGTAGATAATAAATAGTTTAAAGTAGGTCACCTTAATTCCCGATGGTCTTTTCTTGGAGTCAAAGAGAAAGCTGCTCGTAAAAGATTAGGAATATAAAAGGTTAATAGAATCAGCGTTAAGTTAAATGTGTAGTCTTCGCTTGAATGCAGATTAAATAGTTAACGACCTAATATCAATTGACAAGTAATTCCAAAGAAAGCTATACCTAGAAGCAAAGAATAGAAAGCGTTTAGATGTGGAGAATGCAGTAGGAGGTATAATAAGTACAGAAGTTCTAAGGTTATAAGGAAGATGAACGGGGATACTGACAGAAATCTTGGGGAGATTAAAGCTTTTATTTAGTAGAAAAAGGAGGCAAAGCCTGCTTCCAGTCTCCGACCCAAATTTTTTTTAGCTGAGTCAGCTGGCATTTATTTGAGGAGGAAGTATTTGAAAGAGTCAGATACAGGAGTTTTTCTGTGAAACGCCTTTGAACATTTTCAATTTTTGAACGGCTAGATTCGTTCATTAAACCGAAGAAATGACACTTAAATTACAGAATGGGAAGCAAACACATACGATAAAGTGTTAATTTAATTATATGAACGTATAAATTATACGAAATAAAGCCGCAAACCTGAGCAGCTTTGGCCGTAATTCTATCGAAATGAGGCGAAATATATATTTTATCGGTGTAGATTAAACCCAAGTCCTTGATAGATGAACATTCAGTCATAAGGCCCTTTAAAAATAACAGGTTGCGGCAGTCTTACTGGCCCAAAAGACATGTAGCGACACAGAAGGTGAGAATTCCATTAATCGTGTGGAACTCCGCACCGAAAGAGCTTCTAAGTCTGAATGAATTTTTTAAGGCATCGTTCAGCCGTAGACTTCGAGAAGGAATACACGCATTTAACGTCATCAGCATAAATATAATATTGTGAATGTTTAACTTTCGATGAAATATCATTTATGGAAAGTAAGAACAAAAAAGGACCTAGCACGGTACCTTGAAGGACACCACTCACCATCGCGGTAGCATTTTAGTATGAGGACCCCACTAAAACTTTTTTGTTTTCAATCGCATAGGTATGATCTAATAAACTCAGTGAGGAGATTACGAAATAATATCGCTTCTATTTTAGCTTTATGTCGTCTATGAGGCACTTTATCCAATGTCATATTAAGATCGAAATAGATAAATACTTCAGAGAGATTATCATTATGAACAGAGGTTAGTAGATTTAGAGAAGACCTGTAGCAGGTTTCACAAGAGCGCTTCAGAAAAAAGCCCTGTTGGAGGAGTTGAGAATTTGATTACTTATGCAAAAATTCATAATTTGTTTTGCAATTAATTTTTTAAAGCGTTTAGTAAGAGAGGGCATTTTATGGACACTGCAAAAGTTACGAATGTCAGAGCGGGATGAAGTCACTCGGACGTACAAATTTGGACGTACACAGTCAATAATGCTCCCATTTCGTCGGATACTTACCATCATCAGAATTGAATTCTGGATCCTAAGATGTTAAGGCCTCAAGCTCACTGACGCCTTTTCGTGAGAATTTGTTTAATGTGTCTTAGTGATCAAGAACGAACTATATCGACGTTTCATTATCTCATTCTGAAGTGCTACTGCAGTATTGTCCTACTCCACCACCTCTCTTATTTTCCTTAGCAGTATTTTTCTCCTACTCTCTATTTGAAAATGGAGGCAGAGTTCAATAGGCCTCCATTTTTAAGGTAGGAGTTTTTTTCTCTGCTTATTTTCTAGTTCACAATCGGTTTCAAAACATCGCTAACTATTGCCCTAGCAGGATAAGTTCCACCTGAATTATTAAATATTAGTCTATTTTATCAACATACATTGTCATAATTTTACTTTGGTACTAATGTATGTTACGACAGTTCCTTCGCGGCGATAACCAAATATAAATTACAAATGTTCAGGAACAAATGGATCTCAACGTTATAATAACCTCCTCGCTTAAACCGTCTTCACAGGGCGGAAAGTCAGCGAAACGCGCGACGCAGGTGCTATTTTCGCTGAGAAGAAAATGTTTCCAGCTTGAAAAAGATAAATTTGGAAGGAACTACGGAGTGTTTGTTTGGCCATACTTGGAATATACTGTTCAGACTTGGCATCCGTGGTTAAAGAATGATTATCACCAACTGGAAGGAGTACAGGCGATGGCTACAAAGACAGTCAATAATCTTGGTCATCTGACTTACGAAACCATCTTGACTGAACTTGACTTGTTTCCTCTTACTTACAGGCCAGTACGCGTTGACCTCATTCAATCGCTTCTGGAGGCGTTACAGACAAACCGGCTCCGATGCTCACTTACGGGAATAGAAACAGCAACGCAACGTTTGTAAATGGGAGGCTACTAAGCTGTGGAGGAAGTTCAAACTAATCATACCGCATAAATCGTTGGAACACCCAAATGCTATGTGGCTACATACGGAGTACAAAGAGAATTCAGGAAATGATTCCTGCCCTTAGGTCTGCAGATGGAAAACTGGAGACCGAAGACTAGGTTAAAGCATCCCTTCTTTCAAAATTCTTTCAGACCGTCTTCACCCGAGAGTCTAATAATTTTGATGCTATTCCGCCAGTTTTTCAACCAATGTGTTCCCCTCTTTTCCCTTCTTCCTCCAATTCCTCCTCATCCGCAACAGAGGACCAAGACGTAGACTTTTCATCGACCATAATTAGAACTGAATTACTCCGTATAAAGCCTGCCAAGTTGCATTGGCTGGATAGAATTCCTGCATTAGCACTAAGAGAACTTGCTGATGAACTGTGTGTACCACTGTCCATCATATTACAAAAGTCTTTCGAAGAAATCAAACTCCCGGAAGAATGGAAGTGTGCATTCATCGCCCCGATCCATAAAGGAGGTTCACTACTGGACTGTGAAAAATACCGCCCTGTCAGTTTAACTTGCATAGCGTGTAACATAATGGAGCGTATTATCAAGAGGCATTTAATGCGCTTTATAATAATAATAATAATAATAATAGTTGTATTTAATGCCGATTTACAGGCATTGTCAGATGAAATATTCAGTGGGTAGAGGCTGGCAGTGAAAAAAACTCCTGAATATATATCATTATAAGTGTTTTTCCTATTTTCATGTTATTCAGGAGAAAAAACTGCCGCCTGTAAGGATGATAGCAATTCAGATCAGGTAAGGGCTAACACAATTGCAGTCTGTATGCAGTCTCTCTGTCTTTGCTAGGAACCGGGATTCTGCCTCGGGCAAGAAAGCATCCGTGTACGGTCGCTTACTGTCTGCCGAAGAAGTCAACGGGTGCAGGCTGCCGAGACGGTGCCGTATCCCTCAAGGTAACACCTGGGATCGAGTTCAGATGCCGCGCACTCCGTCGAACAGAAAAACAGATTCTACCGTGTCGGCGCCCAGAATTCTTGGAAACTGTTCTGAATGCAAAAAACTAGTAATGGTAATCTTAAACAAAGAATAACTCCGTTGGACTTTTATATTATGGGAAGTTTATTCCACATGGCCATGGCGTTTACCGAAAAGAACCGTCGATACTTAACTGTGCGAGCTAATGGAAGAAATAAAAAGACATTGCGATGACTGCTGCGCCGAGGATGGTCAAGCTGCCTCACAGTGATAAGGGGATTAAATATACGATTATTCAAAAGCTTGAACAGCAAAAATAGTCCCTTCTGCACTCGGTGTAACCATAAGGGATCAATGTTAACAAGCCCACAGCGTTCTTGATACGACAGATTACGGTGCTCCAACGATAAAATTCTTTTCGTGAAGAAGTGTTGGACCGATTCTATTTTTCTTCCGTTCGCTAGCGCGCAGAAGGCTAAATAGAAACGAGCAGTATTCCAGGCCAGGTCTAACGTACATTTTATAAAGGCGAAGTCTAATATCAATAGTTTTAAAATTTCGGAGGATAAACCCGGCAGTTCTGCGTGCTTTGGAGACAATCAGGGCGCAATGCTCTGAAAGATTGAGACCGTTGGAATATGATATGCCCAGGTCCTTAACAACGCCGGGTACATTTATATCGTGGCCATCTATGCTTAGATGAGGCTGATGGTTGTCACCGACAACCATAACGGAACATTTGTGCCAAGAAAGGGAAAGGCGCCATGTGCAGCACCACTGGGCAAAGGCCTCGAGATCATTTTTAATAGATCAAGCACGGTGTCGCGATCTGCCGGCTTGTATCGATAGGCAACTTTTAAATCGTTGGCATACATAAAGGGCCCACCATTTCGAAATAAACCTGGCACATCATTGACAAAAAGACAAAATAAAAGCGGGCCTAGCACACTACCCTGAATAACTCCACTTCTCACACGTGCCGAGTTTGAGATAGCATTGGAGATCTTAACATGTTGTGTACGAGAGCTCCCGTAAGAAAATATCAAGCTCAGAAGTTTACCACATATACCGAAAGAGGAGAGTTTCAGGAGAAGAAGGGCATGGTCAACACGATCGAAGGCCTTGGTGAAATCGAAATAGACAATGTAAAGTGCAAAGTTATTATCCCTAGATTGTAGAACATGATCAAAGAAAGAGAGCTGACATGTGTCATAAGACCTAGTTTTGAGGAACCCATGCTGGGCTGCACTCAATAGGTTATTCTCAGTTAAATGATACATCATCTTATCTTTGATCAAGGTCTCCAGGATTTTCGAAGCTGCGGACAGTGTGTTGATTGGCCTAAAATCGTCAAATGACGTAGATTGGCCGCGTTTGGGGATAGGTAGAATATGCGATTCCTTCCATACACTGGGAAAGGTTTCACTTTCAAGAGCTAGATTAAATATCTTACATAGAAGTGATGGGAAAATATCATTAGCATCCGCCTTTATAATACTGATCGGTACGCCAGCTGGTCCAGGACTATAAGATTGATGAAAACGTCGAATGGCTACGGTTACGTCCCAGAGGGTAAAAGTTATGGTCTCGAGGACGGCACTGGTCCAAACCTGGATGGGCGGAGGGGGAGCGGTCGAATTTTCAATAAATGTTCTGGACAAGAAAACGTTAAAACTATCAGCCGTCAATTTGTCATCAACTGCAGGATTGCCAATGGAATCCAGTAGTACAGGGTGCCATGTTTTACTATGGGTTTTAATTGCTTGTGAAAAAATATTCGCTACATTTAACAAACGGTTTTTGACATATTTGACCTCTTCAGCTAGCCGTTTTTCTTCGGTTAGCCTCTTGGTCTGCTCAAAAATACGGTGAGTCAAGGGCAGAACGGAAATGTCGTTTTGCAAATGGAATCGACGAGAGAGTTTACGCAACCTACGGCGAAAAGATAAAGGAAGATAAACCTCATCCGCGACATTAATTAATGTCTTACTGGGAACAAAACGAGAAATAAGTGGATCTAAAACTTGGTAAAGCATACCGGTACAGGTGTTCACATCCTGACACATAAAGAAATTAGTCCAGTCGTGGGAGTTAAGATGTATCAATAATTCTGTCGAAAGCGCTAATCGAAAATCAAAGAAAAAGCTATATTTCTTGGAAGGCGTTTCATCGGTTTCGAGTTGTAGTGTAGAAACAACGATATTATGGTCTGAGCTCCCAAGTGGGCCTAATGATGACACTGTCAAAAGGCAGGCAACCTCTGCAGAAGATTAGATCAAGTATGCTTGATCCTCGGGTAGGGAAGTCAACAACCTGGGTCCACATGCCAATATCTACGGCCTCGAGAAAGTCCTCGAACTTTCTGGGGCCGGAGGGGACCGGAAACCAGCGAATGTCAGGAAGGTTGAAATCATCTGCAATTAAGCAATACTTAAAATTTAAGTCAACTGCGGCATGGAATGCTTGTGAGAGACGAAGATCGAAATCCTCACTGGTATTGGGCGGGCAATAGACACAACCAATGAGTAAAGTGTTCCTATTTTTTAATATAATTTGAAGCCAGCAGCTCTCGTCAACCGCAGTAAATTGTGGATGATCTAAGGTCCGAAATTGCAGCGCTTGTTTAATATAGATACAGCTTCCTCCACCACGACTATTATGGCGATCATTTCGAGTACAATTATAACCTATAAGAGAGAGTTCGGGGTCGGCTACGGAAGGTGTTGCCCATGTTTCAGTTACTATAACGATATCTGGACAGTGGACAAAGACTAGAGTCTGAAGCAGGGGCATTTTATTGAGCAAGGATCTAGCATTTAGAACGAACAGTTTAAGTGGGCAAGGTGGTTGTTTTTTAGGGAGAGCGGCTAATGCATCCAGTGGTTCACGGGCCACTGAACGTTGGGGGCGGGTGCTCCCGCCCTGTACTGGAAAAAAGGTGGGAGCATACGCGCCTGATGTGGGTGAATCGGAGTAAAATATGGAGGTGGAAATGACAGAAAGGGGAACTGAGCACAACTGCTAGCTATTGGGGCATGACCGGGAAATCCCTGGACAGGATACTGCAAATTATTACTATTAAGGTGACACAGAAGGTCAGGTGAGTCTAGTAGTCCAGCAGGACCCTTCGTATTGAGAGACAACTGGGGAATCGACCGTGGCGAAAATTGGCTACGGGTGGGGGATGCACTGCTGTGAGTGGCACAGAAGCACTATTTTTGGGCGATAATGCTTGTATGTTTCGTTTATCGGACTCAGTATGAGACCTGGGTGATAGCTGGAAATTCGATGTTGTTGGGGTGGGGATGTTTTTGGGAGAAATAGGCGATCGTAACGGAGTAGTTTTCGTGAAGAGACTAAATTTTTGCGGTTTTCGAGTTGTTGAGACTTTAGCCGGACTTGTCTTGGAGCTAGAAATCTGCGTTGGTTTACCAGGAGTAACTGGTAAACTTGGTATGGTAATAGGCGGAGTACTGCCGTCTTGAGAACGAAAAAAAGAAGTACTGTTTTCTTGAGATCCCAAAAGATTAATCAAGGTTGGTTTCCGTGCAGAGTCAGCTGGAGCTTCAGATGGCGAAGCCGCAGATGAGATTGGAGGCAATTTGTTCAACATGGCAACAGCGGTAGTCATTTCTCTGTTGCTTGTCGACAATTTAAAATTTTTCAGTTTTCTCTGCATTGGGGTGAGGTCAGGGGAAACCGAGGAATGCCATTTTCGACAAAATTCTCTACTAATCTCCTTCCTAGAGAGTATGAAGTCAACTTCTATCAAGGAAAAGAGCGTGACTAGTATGGGGGCATTACGACTGAGCGCGTGGAGTCGTTAGCATACGCGACTCGGAATCCCAAACCACTGCTTTCCAGAAACAAATGCGCGCCGTCGAAAGCAGATATGTAACTGGGAATATTACGCAGTATAAAATTATGCTTGCGTTTTATCCGTTCTTCGGTTTCGGAGCTAATTATCACAATGAATTTAAAAGCCTGATGGATAACTGTGTCAGAGGCATTGGTTATAGTTCCTTTAAGCAAAAATCTACCAGTTCGTCAGACGACGATCGATTAACGCAGGACGAGGTGTAGGCTTGAGCAATCAGAGGATCAAGAGGTTCCAGATTTACCAAAGGGATTTTAGAGTTGACAATATCTACAGAGGGCTGCGAAGTCTCGCATACGCTAGATAGGTCCCCTTCCATTACTCTATTACTCAAGGATGGAGGGAAAGCTGCAACCTTTCGTCTTTTTTTGAGTCACTTGCGGGACATCGTAAGCTAGTAGATGGAATTTTGGTTTACTTAAAAGAAAATAGTGGGTTGATAATTTACAAGAGTATACTTTATTAGGGTAAAATGGCAGCTGATTTCAAACAGTTAATAGAAAACGACAAACTGAGCACAATTTTAACCACACTTATGCAAAGTGTAACTAATTAGTCCAAGTGATTATATGGCCGCCACAAATAATATGTAGCAGTAATAAGAGCTTTTTTTAAACTAACAATTAATAGACAGTTCACTGCTAGGGGCCATAAATACGGTAAAAATAATCCGTTCACTTATCTTTAAAAATCGGAAAACAACCAAAACCTATGCGATATCCAACACGGTTTCTGTCCAGGACATTCGTGTCTCACGAGTGCCCTTCAGTCGCACGAGAAATGGACAAAGGCCAGAGATAAGGGTCATCCAGTAGATGTTCTATTTTTTGACCACAACAAGGCCTTTGATAGTGTACCACACGGGCTTCTTTTACAGAAGATTTGGAACTTCGGAATTCGAGGAAAACTTTTCAATTGGATCAAGAGTTTCTTGTCTTTCAGAGTACAGAGAGTTATTGTTGGAAACTCTAGCTCTAATTGGGCAAAAGTAGAAAGTGGTTTTCCACAGTGTTCTGTTTTGGGCCCCTACTCTTCCTAATCTATGTGAACCACTGCCTCAATTACCTAGATTGGGAAGCTGTCATGTTTGCAGATGACATAAGGTGCAAAAGGGTTATAGTCGAATATAGACAAACTAAGTGCCTGGTCGGCTATGATGCTGCTTAAGTTTAATGTATCCAAGTGCGTAATCCTACACATAAGCGCCGGTCGAAAAGTGTATCTGAAACACCAGTACTTTATTTATGGCACTGCATTAAAAGAGGGGCATGTGGACAACTTCAAATTTGATGCCCTCAGATCACTGCAAGAAAGCAGTCCAGAAGGTAACATGTACACTACATTGGATCAGGCGTGTGTTTAATATATTCCTCCTGATCTCTTCGGAAAGTATATGGCATCTTCGTGAGACCGCACTTAGATTACAGAATACCAGACTGGATACCGTGGATGAAGAAAGATGGTGACCTCCTCGAACATATGCAACGGAGAGCAACGAAGATGGTCGACGGTTTTAAGACTTACCCGTACCAAGGCAGATTGAAAAAGCTTGATTTATTTCCTCTTTCCTACACACATGGTGTAGCCTGCTCTGGATATTCCGGATTATCTGGAGCCATTATGTGTCCCTGAGATCGGAGGATTTATTCGAGTTTGCCTGCACAACTCATCTGCGTGGTCATCCTTACAAGGTCAATAGTGATCGCACGCGATTGAACCTCAGAAAGTTTTTTTTCAGCCGACGAGTGGTACGAGCTTGGAACTCGTTACCAAGCGAGACGGTTACCGCTGACAGTATTTCTGATTTTAAAAGAAGGCTTGATGGCATTATATTTGACAAAAGACGACTGTCACAACATGATTACTTAAAATCAGCCTTTTAAAATCTTTCGGTTTCTACTTTTCTTCCACAATGTTTCACCTTTAGCTGTAAACACGCATTTGAAGTTATATTATGCTTTGACTCAAACATTTTTAAATGAACACCATTTTTTATATTGACTGTACACATGCAATGATAGTTCGAAACAAAGTTCGAACAAAGGCAATGCCTGTAACCCTTCAAAATATACAATATAAAAAAACCTACCGGACTGTTAGAGGTAGTGAGTGCGCCCTACAGTTTGATGAATTCTTTGAACTGGCTGGGACGGACCATCTGCAGGGTTATCCCTTTAAAATGAAGAGGAAGGATGTGCATACGGACGTCCGACCGAAAGCTTTCTCGCAGAGGGTCATTGTAGCATGGAATGGACTCCCTGATGCAGTATTCTTCTCAGATACTGCCGAAGCATTGAAATGCAAGCTAGATAATTTATGCTGCCAAAATTCTGTACATATAATCAAAATTTTGTCAGTGGCGCTAGTTTTCACTTCGCTAGCAGCGACCGATGACTTCAAATTAACATTTATGTTGCAATTTTTTAAGTAACGAGGGAGCTCAAGGTCTAAAGCCTTATTCTTTCAATAAAGTGACTTAAAATGAGCCGGTGTGGTGAGGGATTTCATCAAACGCTTGAAAATCACGCCTCAATTGTGATATTTTATCATTTTTTTAACTTTTGCAATCAATATGGTTTCACTATACACTGATAAATTGAATTGAATTACCTCTGTTGTTTGTCCTTTGCCTGTCTTTCCAAATGTCAGAAACCAAACCCCGAGCTTTCGATGACACACATGTTCACCATCTGTCATATTTTAGAACAACCAAAACGAACCTTGTGTGTGCCATTAATAAATGACTAGTTTGATTTATTAATCACGTTGTATTGCATTTCAAGTACTCGATAAATAAAAAGCTACAATTTTATCCCGTTTGGACACTTTTATTTTGAAATCAGCTTTTAATATATCCCTCCGCGGAAGACTTCGGGCTTTCTCTCCCTTTGTCAACTTGTTTGAAACGATGTTTGTTTTAGTTGATTACCCTTTTAGAGTGCACGGCGGCCAGCGTGCAACAGGTGGCATGGCGTGCGTTCTATTGAGTGTGAGCGGTTGTCTTGCAGGCATATGTACGTTGATTTATGATGATATACTTGCCCTCTATGACTCTTGATATGTCTCTTTTTGGTGTCTGAAATTGTGATTTCTAAATCGCGTCACCTTCAGTTTGTAGTTTTGCTGCCTGCGAATGGTAAGTTCGTGATTACTCTCTCTTGGCTGTCTTATTATCCTGCTGAGCTTTGCTATATGATTTATATTCGGACAACTTCCAGCGCTGCATCTTTCTTGCGTTCGCAGGTTTGAGGTATACGTCTATACTCGATAGTTTCACTGATGGTTTCTACTGAAGCGATAGTGAAGGATTCTGCAGTGCACAGTTGTAAGTTTTGTGATGACCAAAGAGCTTCTAACTGCGCCTCGTGCATGTAATTATCACTTAAAAATGTCTTTTATCTTTAGGATAAATGCGGCTACTGTGGAGTTCTCGTTCGGCACTTTCACCGATCTGGCATCGTTAACTTGGTATGTCAGTGATTATTACCCTCTTGCTTTCTTACTTAATGCTGAAGTATTTGTATGATCATTTTGAATGTTGCACTCACTGTTGTGTGATTTTAGATGGTCGTGCTTTCCAAACCCTCACGCCTGACTGGCCGTTATTCTGTCTCCAGATACATCATCTCAATTGCCGAACTGCGTGCCATCTTTGTACAATTTACGCGTTTATTGCCTAAATGAAGTGGATTTGTTGTTACATTGTTATCTTGTGGGTTGTAGGTCTGGCGGGGTAGTTGCCTAGTTTGCCTACTAGCAAGTGGATTGTCTGGCTTTGGTGGATGGCATCCAGTGCGTAGGGTGTCGTAGGTGGGGTGATGCACATATTCTTTCCCCTGTGGGCTGGTTGCGTGGAATTGGGTCAGCTTCGAATAACGCGATATGGCTTCATAGCGAATGTCGCTGTTTTCGCAAATTCGTTTTAAGATGGCCATTGAAACTTACCGGATTTCGTGGAATGCAGACATACCCCCAGGTGTGTCTTGAGCAGCTCCGGGATAGGAGTACATTATTTTCATGCCGGTCAACACTAATTTGTCGGGGACTTACTAGGTGAGATAACTAGAACTGCACGCGCTCAAAATTATGAGGTGTGACAACTGCAAACCCGTTTCCGTGTTTCTGGCTCTCTGTCAGCATATTATCATGGGAAAAACGAACATGTCAGTTCTGTATCTATTCTCTGTCTTCGGACCCAAATCCTCCAATGGGATCTCGGCGTTATTTTAGTATGCATCTTTAGGGAAGGACCTCGGAGATGCTTAGTCATAGGATGTTGATGCAGTCTTGCAATCTTGAGAAAATGCCCAGCGTATAATCGAAGCTAAGCTTCTTACCATCTGGGAATGTGCCACAGATCAGTTGCGGTGGTGAGATTACATCGACGTTCGTTGTTACTCGTAATCTGCCGGCGGTTGCTCTCTTAGAGGCTTCCGTCAGCGAGAAAGACCGACCCGGTTGTGTGCAGTCCTCAGGCCTCATGCTATTCGGTGCGCTATCAGTTCTCCCAACTTTTCCCCGATTAGCTTTTCAACCCTTGTTTTCACGACCTGAAATGCAGTAATTCGCTATGGTCTTCGATCATACGGCTTTGTCTGGTTTTTTTCTGTATGCAATGACGTCTTCTCGTCCTTCACAGTTCATATGTTCCACTTGTAGGGAGAATAATATACTTCTATTTGCGGTTTCTATTCGAAAGGTTGTCACCACCCCTATTTGGTGCTGATGAAAGCTTCAACGTTGACAGTTGGGTGTCTCGTTTGTGTGACACCCTGTTTACCACGAAGCGCGGTCATAGTACGCAACATAGTGGAGCCATCTTCGATCGTTCTTATCTTGCGTTTACCATAGCATGTTATCGCGTCATCTGCATTGCTGATAGATGTCCCCTGTGTCATGAATCCTTTCGTGGTCGTGCATTGATGACCACCTAGTTCGACCCCGTTCGTGGACCACAAGAACAGATGCGAGGAGTGAAACCGGTGGTGGTCTTTTGATTTGTTAGTTGGTAGTGTGTGGTGTACGACGGATCTGTGGATGCCACCAAGGCCCACCCGGTCTCGGAGCTCCAGGTGACAATCAGGTCGTCAGCGGCCAGTAGGCTTAGGTTCACAGAATTCGCAAACCATGTACTTGACACATCAACTGACCTAGAGTATTGCCACTCCGTTAACACGGTAAAGCACCCAACTCGCCGGTTCTGTTCAGGAATTTAAAAGCTCGCATATCTCAAAGGCGCCCGGAATAAGTGTAGTACTTGCTTTTTTAATGTCCGAAACCTAGGTAAGCCTGAACAGCCACCGACTTTCCATCGCAATAACCTTGTCACTTCCCTGCCCCGCGGCTTCGTGCTAGGCTTTGCCTGTAACGATCCCCAAAGTGCTCCAGAAGATGGCTGGACGTTCCAGAAGTAATTCAAGCGAACTCTTGGCGGCTAAGACCTCTTAAAAGCAGTCCTCGCATGCATGATTTATACATCCGACGGCTGATCTAATGCATGAGGTAGCCATCATAGATGGGGATGAACTGTTCCCAGGCTCGTAGCAGGAGCACAGGGTAAAAATAAAGTATAGGAATTGCGATTTACGCGTTATTAAATGGTGTGTGGTTAAATACCGAGTTATGCTGGATCCGTGTGTCATATGACAAACTAATCCACACGAAGTCACCGTTCCATGGGGCACACGATGGAACTCGTCGGATTCGACCGACGAACTGGCCTCAAACTTTAGTAAACTATGGTTTGAAACAGAAACCCTTATTCACTAGCAACACTGAGGTATGATTGGCTGGCGACGGGTTACAAACCGAAAATTGTCATCCCAACCTCTAATCTCCGTCGATACTTTCTCTGCTTGCACTTGTTTTCGCGAAGAGACTGTCTGCGAGGGCTCTTGAGAGAGTTTCAAAAAGTAAGGGATGCGCTTTTGTGTGTAGGAATATAGGTGGAAGTAAAATTACTAAGATTTCAAATGAACAATTCTGTGTGTCCTTCACTTGCTATCTGCCACCGAACGTGTTTTACTTAGGTGAAACCTCACCAAAAGAATTTGGAGAAATGAGTCCAACCACTTTTAAGAACAGGTTTTCTATAAGCGTTAGTTATTCATTCCTCTTATGAATCTGACAATTCATCAGTATTATTTCAACGTTCAAGAAAGTGTAACGCATCGACGCATCCTGATAACTGGACGGACCAAGGACCATTGCACTTTGCCTCTAACCTCCCGGTTGAAGCCTTCGCAGATGATTGCTTAGTGAAGCCCAGCAAGTTAGCCCGAAAGTTACGGAAAAAAGTGAGGGAGTGTGGAATTGCGCCGGGGTTGCCTGACAATGACAGATAAATCGTAAATGGCCAGTTCAGTCTCCCTTGACTTGTCCGTAAGTTTTTCCATACCGTAACTGAAAGAGTACTGCCGAAGACAGAGGAGACTGGGACGGCCATCTCTGAATCTTTAGCCAGCATTATCCAACCTTGGACTTGCAGAACCTAGAATTTCAACCCTGGGTCTTTGGCCCTGTCATTGAGCCATGGGCTCATTGTATTGTCGGTCATAAATCTGTTGTGATCCATTGTTTTACTGGCTAGCTGTATAGATACCTTACATAGTACGCAATGGCACATCTTCATACTATCTTCTAACAGCTGCCTCTTTTAACTCCCTTATTTTATAAATCTTGGAAAGTCGACGCGTAACGTTTAAATCTTAAATGATCTGTCTGCCGGCAGGTTTTACTAAGCCAGTCAGTGTAAGAAGAAGTACACGGTGTAAATAACGTTGCCACTTGATACTGATGGTGTCACATGAGATTGACGTCCACCGGTCTGATCTGTGTGAGCTGCGTTTTACCTCTGCGTTTCCGTCTAGAAACCACGCAGTCGTCAGCATAGCCACGAACAAGAGATAATTGACAAGTGCTAGTGTCAAGCGAAATCGGTTAACGTTGATCCTGTGGGATTTTTGACGGATCTCCGCCCAAGAAAACAGCGCGCGGTAGGCCGTCTGCGTGATTATACCTGTTTTGATGATGCAAAAGTGCATCTGAACCCCCGACTGATCGTGGCTGCTAACAAAATTTACGGGTTTGCATCGGCCTGCTGGGTTGTTTAAAACTGTGCCCAGCAGACTAGCATTCGGTCGGCCGTGCAGATTTTCACAAGTGGGTCAAAGGAATCATTCAAATCTGCCAAAAACCCTCTACTAATTAATTGTGCCTGCTAGTCATCTGGTGGATTCTAGATTGATTTTTTTAGGAAATTCTGTCTGGGCAGTCAGCTTACTGTATCAGAATTGGTTGATTCCTTACGTTACAGAAGGCTTGGCGGGTAACTTGACCCAAGTGTGTTTAAACTGACGGCTCCCGGTGTGGCCTGGTATCTCAGTTGGCTAGGGCGTTGGCTGTACTAAAGCCTTCCCATTGCTGGCATGGATTCAAATCCTACCGAGTTTTTCACAAGTGGGCCAAAGGAATACAGTAATTTGGTAATTTCTTCAGTTTCGATGGTGAACTTGCGCACGGATAAAAATGCTCAATAACTATACCTATAGTCTACACCGGATTTCGCCTGACCACACCGCATTTAAAGCTTTCCTTTTCCTATTCTTCCGCCTCTTCGATTTCCAACCTGGTTCTCTGGCATGAATAATCACATTCACTCATGGGTTAAACACGATAAGAGCCTACCTGGTGCTTACTGATATTTTGGTGAGAATAAGCCCCTTATGTAGGCCAAGTGTAGGCTCTGAACAGGTGGTGTCTGATGGGGTGAAGTGGCATGCAGGCCCAAGCTGTGAGAGCTGGTATGTGTGCTGTTGCGCCTATCCCCTTGCGGTTGTGTTAAACTCCTGGTGAAGTGCCTTTTAAGGATCAGGCAGTATGACAGTACGCTTAGTGCGTACCATGCCATGCAAGCCTCCTGTGACCGATAACGTATCCGGTCTTCTTGGCTTTGTGTTGACACCGGGCATGGGCGGGGGAGAGAAGAAAGTGCGGCAGATGCTGTATAAGTCTATTATCACTTAAAAATAAGTCATACGCAAGTCACTAGGTTTGATTTCAGTCTGCTGAAGCACGCAGTTGACATTGTCAACTCCGGCGATCAAACTGTCCGGAACGGCTCCTTTATGGCAACGGAAAACGTTATCCATCACGTAATCAAATAAAAACCCTGGAGTTCGAGTTCCCAATACCGACGTTCACTTTAGATGTCATTCCTAAATTCGGGATTGTTAAGTTCCCACACAACGAACATCCGTCAGATAATTTCCGCATCATTAGGATCCACCTCCAGCTATGGTGGGTGAAACGTTTAGGTCACTTTTCCGAGACTGGTCAAAACTGATAACATATTAATTAAAAAACCCAACCAATGCAATTATTCAGGTAATTCAGCCTTGTTTGCACTGCTGATTCTGCGCCCAACTGTCGGACTTCTGCAGCATAACTTGAATGTACCTAAAAAACGAAAAACCTATGAAGAGGCAGACTGTGTTGTCTACTGTTCACACACTCCTAAACTATTTTTGGGGTGCCGCCCAATGCCTGGACAGAAATTTACAAAACATGACTTGCAGCAAGGGGCGCGTGACTGACACGGTCACGCGACCGCCACCGCACAAATCTCGCTTCCAGTTTATATATAAGAGATTACACTAGCCTAGCCAAAACTTTGCAGTGTAAACCCACCTTCAGGCAGTCCAATTAAATAAAGCTGCAAGCCAACGGAGTCCAACTCATTTGTCGCAACCCACGAAGAGTAGTGATCTTTTTCCTCTTTATTAGCGCCAAGGCCTGGTCTAGGTCGAGGAAGAGGGCTTGGTGGAAATAACATATCGTTTTTACCCTCTTCCGAATCTATGAATCACTGTCCACTGGAAGAAGCGGCATGCTAAACCTAACGTTCAACTGATCGTCCTTACTGTAAGTAAACTAAAATCGATGGGTGCTATAAAATGCCAACAACCTGAACAAAACGCTCCGTATACTCTTAGATAAGCAGTCCGTTTTTATGTTACCAGTCTGACGAACTATCATGATGCTATTTGTCTCTGTACCAGCGATTGTAGGATACCGATCCCAGACAAGGAGTCACTATAGGTTAGTTATTGACTCTTCTTCCAGTCCAGCTGTATTGGATAGCGTCGGTGTCAGACAAGGTTCGTGAGGGGTTATAGATACCACCAATGCTGTTTATAGGCACCTTGTAAAATTGTAATCGGATCTGACGAAATGGGATGCAGAAGCAAGAGTTCCCAAAATACAAGTCAGAAAAGACCAACTAGGTTGGATAAGCCTCTACTGAGACAAAAGAGCATACATGAGGCTAAGCAAGCAGTTGCCGCAAGTGCCCTCACCAGCCAGTACCCTCACCAGTGGACATTCTTAGTCTCCACCGCGTGCCTCCTTACCACCTGCAGCCAAGCAGCGAATTATTCAGTTTGCTTAATTTCAATTTCCCGTGAGGCTAGTGTTAAGTCTCATGGGATCTAAACAGTAAATTGACTGGGAAAATGAAGCGGCAAGAAATGCTGCATAATAAAGCAGCGTCAATTCTGATCGTGGGAACGGGTTGCCAAAAATCTTCTAAACTTCATTGATGCGATGGTGTTCAGAAGCTCTGATTTATTCACGCCCAAGACAAGGTTCATAAATAGCTTAGCGATCACACGACAGTCCTTTCATGTGCCCCGTAACTGGTAGTCCTAAGAAACGACGAAACGATCAATGCTCATGTCCATAACTGGATAAGAATCCTTTCCTCAGAGTAAACCGAACTCGACAGAAACTTGAGTTAAAGGTTATGACAGATCGAACACACGTGATGACGTCGGGTAGATTCGCTTTGTAGGAATATCTTCGAGCGGAGGTCAGCAGTCAATATTTCTTCTAATAATCTATCTTTCGAATAACAAGACCTCAAATGTCATATCGGGTTACTGATACTTCAGTGCCTACTATGAAGCTCCCAGAGTGGATGTGGTCTCTAGGATGGTGGAAGTAATGGAATTGATGCCAGGAGTGAGGGTGGGGGAGTCTGAAGGAGGGTTGGCAGAATTTGACGTAGAAATTGGAATTGTCTGCTTGTTGGTGCATTGCGTCCGAAGATGTTCAACCAGGCCAATTCGCGCGCGGAAGATGCGATGACAGCGTGGGCATGTTGGCAGGGCCTGGGCATCGACGATGTTGGCCCGGGGCGCTGGTGAATTTCGTGCCGCTCTTTTGGCCTTGGTGGCGGCGATCCCATTGGCCTCATAGATTGCTGAACCAGTCTTCACGGATCTTCTCCATGCTGGTGTATCCTGGGCGAGGTCCTCCCAGGTCGCCGGGTTGATTTGCAGATACTTCAGCGATTGCTTCAAAGTGTCCTTGTAGCGTCGTTTATGACCTCCCTGTCGGTGAGAACCCGTAGCGACATCTCTGTAGAAAAGGCGTTTGGGTAGTCGCTTGTCGTCCATTCTTACTAGGTGACCGCTCCACCGCAGTTGCACATGCCTCAGCCTGGCGTGGAAGCTGAGGATTCCGGTCCACTCCAGGACTTCCGTGTCCGTGATCCTGTCTTGCCATCTCAGCTTCAGTGTTCTGCAGAGGCAGCTGAGGTGAAAGTGATTCAGCTTCCTGGCTTGGTTCGAGTAGATGGTCCAGGTCTCCGCTCCATAATGGAGTGTCGTCAAGACGACGGCCTTGTACATCTTCAGTTTGGTGCTTAGGTGAATACCATGGCGATTCCACACGGAGGCCTGCAGCCGGCCGAAGGCCTGACTAGCTTTGGATATCCGTTGGGCAACCTCGTCATCGATTCTCGTGCTGCGTGACAGCGTGCTTCCTAGATAAGCGAAGTTTTCCACGTTTTCAGTTGAGCACCGTTGACATTGATTCGGGGGGCATTGCATTTCACGCTGGGCGGCGGCTGGCGCATGACAACCTTTTTGGCTGTAAAGTTTGTTTATCCAAAATCGGCGCAGCCTTCGGTGAAGAGGTCCATACTCCTTTGAATGTCCTCCTCCGTCACGGTGTTAAGGGCGCAGTCATCCGCGAAGAGCAAGTCATGGACTGCAGTCGTAGACACGCCCGTTGTGGCCTGCATACGCCGACTGTTGAGAAGGTGCCCGTCAGTTCTGTAGGCCATGCGGATACCAGGCTGCTCCTCACGGTAGGCTTCCATCAGCATAGCAGAGAACGAAAGACTAGACAGGGTGGGAGCCAATACGCAGCCCTCCTTCACTCCGTTGGTCACTGCGAATGCTTCGGATACCGTCCCGTTGGCAGTGACGTGCGCCGTAATCCCGTCATGAAGCTGACGCACCACGTGCGTGAACCGCTCAGAACAGTCACATTTCTGCATTATTTGCCAATGTTCGTCGCGATTCACCGTATCAAAGGCCTTCGCATCTCCTGGCACTTCTCTTGAAGCTGCCGGGCGCAAAGACCTTATCGGTTGTTCCACTGTGTCGGTGGAAGCCACATTGTCTTTCCGGGAGCAGGCCCTGATCTAGGTGACCGTTCAGACGATTGAGAAGGATACGGGCGAAGATCTTCCCGGCGATGTTGAGCAACGCAATGCCCCTTTGATTATCACAGAGTTGCCGGTTCCTCTTCCGTTTGTAGAGATGGACGATGGTTGCGTCTTTGAAATCCTGAGGAAATTGTCCTTGGTGCCACATCTCCTCTAAGAGTGTTGTGAGTTCTGCCATCGGCCGGGGCCCACCGTGCTTGTAGACTTCTGGTGGGATTGCGTCGGATCCCAGTGCTTTACCGCTGGAAATCTGCTGCACGGCCCGGATTGTTTCTGGTAGGGAAGGCGGCAGATCCAGATCATTGTTCTTGTCCACTTGAGGGAGCCGGTCAATGGCAGCATCGGAGATGGATGATGAGCAATTAAGGACACTTCTGATGTGCTTGGCCCAGCGCTTCAGCATTTGCGATTTCTCTCTCAGCCGTGTTGATCCGTCAGAGCTGAGCAGTGGTGCGGTCCCCTTGATACATGGGCCGTAGATCGCCTGGATGGCTTTGAAAAAGTTTGTCATTTCATTGCGTTCCGCATAGCCCTGGATTTCCTCAGCTTTTCGGAGCATCCAGGCGTCCTGCATCTTCCTCAGCCGTTGTTGTACAAGGCGGCGGCTTCTGAAGAAGGCTGCATTGGTGGCGTTAGTCCCAAGGTCCATGTAGGCTTTGTGTAGTCCATTCTTCTCCGCGAGTAAGTTGCTGATCTCGGCGTCATTTTCGTCAGACCAGTCCTGGTGTTGATGTCATGCGCGTAAGAGGACTTCGAGGGCGGTGGACTGGATGTCATTTCGCAGTTGACACCATCGTGTCTCCAAGGTAGCATTATAAGCTGGAGCATGTAAGTCCTCCATTTTCTCGGTTCTTTGGTTGCTGAAATCAAAGCAGATAGCAGGCAAATTTAATAAAATAGTATTTACCTTACCAGGCGGCCTCTTACTTTGGGCCTTCGTCGGGGGTTGCAGTCGGAGCCTCATCTAGGAGATGACGAGGTGGTGATCTGTCCAACCATCGGCATCGGGGATCGCCTTGGTTACAAGCACGTCCTGTAGATCTCGCATCCGGACGAGAAAATAGTCCAGCAGATGCCAGCGCCGTGACCGACGGTGCATCCACGTGGTATTCTCCCGCGTCGGAAGGCGGAAGAAGGTGTTGGTCTGCAGGAGACGGTGTTCCGCACGCGTGCGCAGAAGAAGGATGCCGTTATCGTTACAGCTACCAAGACCGTGGGGACCCAGCACTCCCTGCCAGGCAGCGTGGTCCGTCCCGACGCGGGCGTTGAAGTCACCAAGGACAATTAACTTGTCCACCTTCGACACAATCTTCAGCAAGGCGTGCAGGACGTCGTAGAATTTGTCCTTCGCCGCATCAGAGCTCGTCATTGGGGGAGCGTAGGCGCTGATGATGGTGGCGAACTGGTCTCCCCGAAGAGGCAGGCGGAGGCTCATCAGGCGATCATTGCTACCCTGCGGCAGACAGGGCAGACGTCCCACAATGTCGTTCCAGATGGCAAAGGCAACAATAGCGTCGCGTCCGTCTGCCTTTGGCCGGCCGCTCCAGAAGAAGGTGTAGCCGGCACCCACCTCCTCCAGCTGACCCTGCTCAGAGAATCGGGTCTCGCTGAGAGCAGCACTGTCCACCTTGTAGCGCGCCAGTTCCCGAGCGACTAGCGCCGTCACTAAATAGGGCTGCTCGGACATCCCAGACGGCTGCCGAACTCCACTATGGGTCACGGTTTTGTTTTAGTGGGAGAACGACCCAAGCTAGCCTGGGCCGCCTACGGGGTTGCTGTCGCTCCCACCGTAGAGCTTTTTGAGAGGGTGGAGGTGGTAAGTTCGGGAGTCAGACATACCGGGTTTGGAGGCACACACAACACCGGAGACCCTCACCTGGTTTAGCCCGCCGGTCATGACGATTGCCCGGGGTGTGGCCGCTTGGAAGGACCCAACTTCGAGGAGCCACAGCTAAGAGTTGGGTACCAGTTAGAGGCAGTCACAGGAGCATTCACCACCTGTACGAGACAAATGGAGCGACCAAATGCTATCTGTGTGGTGCTACCCCTAACTCGTAACCCTTTACGATAGTTCGACCGTTGATTTCGACGATGTCCACCGTATGCTCTGCGGAAGGGTGGTGCGGGGACGATGATATGCGCGTGAACTCGTTTTAAGTGATAGTAGCCTTGCGCTGTAGCTACCGCACGCTCTCCTCCTCCCCCACCTGAACCCGGTGTCATGACAGAGTCAAGAAGACCGGAGGCGGGGGAGGACGTAGTTGGCTGGCGCAGCCGGAGCCGCCCCTGCGTGTACTACCACACCTGACTCGGATCCCATGGAGTGGGTATGCCATAAAGGCCGCATTAAGAAGGAAACATTGCAGCCTGACTCTCAGTCCGCTAGTCATCCACTCCACACAAAACACACATTGGTCTGACCACGCGGTTCGAGTTATCCAGTCAGTTGGCAACCTTCCAAGCCACGGCTTTTAGCGCACAGTGATAGTTTCAAGCGCGTCAGATTGTTTATAGGGAGGAAAATGCGCTGCACTGTCGATCTCACTGCCTCCTCCACCCCCACAGTCAAACCGCTGTCCGAGCCTGTCAGTTGTCTGAAGCGGAAGTGGGCGCAGCTGCTGGTGACCTCATCTACGTGTACTTCCTATGCGACCTGGCCCCCCAAACTCAAGCACCAGGATTTCACACAACAGGGGGTTGAACGGCTTACATCTCCCATGTGTGAGATAGACAGAGGTCACGTTAAGAAGGAGCCATCGCAGCCTGCCTCTCAGACCACCAGTCAGCCACTCCACACAACACACATTGGACTAACTGCGAGGTCTGAGTGTAATTGTCAGTTGGCAACCTTCCAACCGCGGCGCTTAACGTTACCGCACACTCTTATCCTCCCCAACCTTAGCCCGGTCTCACGACACAGACAATAAGACCGGAGATGGAAGAGGGCGCAGGTGGCTGGCGCGGCCGGAGCCGCCCCTCAGCGTACCACCCCACCTGGCTCTGATCCCACGGAGTGGGAGTGCCATAAAGACCACATTAAGAAGGAGCCATTGCAGCTTGACTCTCAGTCCGCCAGTCAGCCACTCCACACAAAACACACATTTGGCTAACCACGCGGTTCGAGTTATCCCGTCAGTTGGCAACCTTCAAAGCCACGACTTTTAGCGCACCGTGATAGTTTCAAGCGCGTCAGATTGTTTATAGTGATTAAAATGCGCTGAGCTGTCGACCCCTCTCTCTCCCCCAACCCCACCATCAGACCACTGTCCGAGCCGGTCAGTTGCCTGATGTGGGAGTGGGCGCATTGGCTGACGGATCAGCGTACACGTCTTCGCGCGCCACAGCACGATCTGGCCCCCTTATTGCACACAGGGGATATGGAGCAGCCATCGCCGCCTGACTCCCAGTCCACTGGTCGGCCACTCGACACACACAGCAAATACACTGATCCGACGGCATTGTCCGGTGTAATCGTCAGATTGGCAGCCTTCCCAGCCACGGTTTCTAGGAAACAGTGATATACTAGGTACATGGTGATTGTGAGGGTCTTGTCGATGTATTGGTGTAGATAGTGTGTGCTGATGTAGCTTAGCCTCCGGTGGTTTACCGCAGGTTTTTGTGAATGTGCATGTGTCCGAATAGGCCCATGCGGTATGTGAATGTGCGGGAGCAGTGAGGGCAGTGGAGGTGGGCACGTCGACTGCACGTCAGTGCCCCAGGCGCTGGTTCACCAGCCTCCGTGCGATCGATTCGCAGGAGACCGATCAAGCCGATGCGTGAGTTGAATTTGCGGGCGCAGTGTGGGCAGGAAAATCGGAAGAGGCTGAGGGGTGGGTGTCATTCCTGGTAGTGTGGTAGCGGTGGCGTTAAGAATGGCTGGAGCGGAGGGTGTGTATGTGGTATCGGTGTTGTCGGCATTGCAGTGAATTTAGCTGTCATGGATGCGCATGTAACCGAATAGGCTCATGCGATGAGTGAATGCACGAGGACAGTGAGGGTAGTGGAGGCGGCGATCTCTGCTGTGTGTTGGAGCTCCAGGCACTGGTTCACCAGTCTCTGTACGATGGATTCGCAAGTGCCCGATCAGGCCGATTCGTTAGGTGAATGTGCGGTCTCAATGAGGACAGTTTAGGAGAGAGTTCCCATCGCTGATGATGGTAGTGGTGGTGGTGGTGATGGGGGGAACACGTGCTGAGCATTGTGATGTGGTCTCGATGATAGTGGGACTAATGGAATTGATGCCAGAGGTGAGGGTGGGGAAATCCGAAGGAGGGTTGGCAGAAGTTGACGTAGAATTTTGAATTGTCAGACTGTTGGTGCATTGCGTCCGAAGATGTCCGACTAGGCCGATTCGCGCGTGGAAGGTGCGGTGACAGCGCGGGCATGTTGGAAGGGTGATGTTGGTCCGGGGGCGCTGGTGACTTTCGTGCCGCTCTTTTAGTCTTAGCAGCGGCGATCCTGTTGGCTTCGTAAATTGCTGCCCCTGTCTTCACTGTTCTTCTCCAAGCCGATCAATTCCGGGCAAGGTCCTCCCAGGACTCTGGGTTGATCTGCAATTGCTTCAGAGAGGTCTTCAGAGTGTCTTTGTAGCGTCGTACTTGATCCCCTTGTCGGCGAGAACCCCTGGCGACATATCCATAGAAGATTCGTTTGTGTAGCCTTTCGTCGTCCATCCGCACACGGTGACCGCTCCAGCGCAGTTGCAGTGATTTCAACTGAGCGTAAATGCTGAGAATGCTTGTTCGTTCTAGCACTTCCGTGTCCGGTATCCTGTCTTGCCAACTCAGCTTAAGTATTCTGCGGAGACAGCTGAGGCGGAAGTGGTTGAGCTTCCGCACCTGCTTTCGGTAGATCGTCCACGTCTCCGCTCCATACAGCAGCGTCTGCAATATTACAGCTGTGGACATCTTGAGTTTGGTGCTGAGGTGGAGACCATGTCGATTCCGGACCACATTTTGCATGCTTCCAAAGGCTTGGCTGGCTTTAGCGATCCGATGGGCAATCTCATCGTTGACTTTGGTGCTGCGTGAGAGATTGCTGCCTAGGTACGTGAAGGTATCCACAGATTTAAGTTGGCCGCCATTGACATTGATATGAGCTGCGGTGTAGAGAGTGTTGGGTGACGGTTGATGCATCACAACTGTTTTCTCAGTGTTGATGCGAAGTCCAAAGTTGTCACAGGCAGCAGCAAAGAGGTCCATGCTCCTTTGCATTTCCTCTGCTGTAGTTGAATTGAGTGTGCAGTCGGCAGCGAATAGAAGTTCGTGGATGGTGGCTGTGGAGACACGCGAACGGAAGTGCATCCGTCGTTGGTTGAGGAGTCGGCCGTCCATCCGGTAGGCGATGCGGATCCCGGGGCATTCGTCACGGTAGGCATCCATTAACATGGCAGAGAACATGAGGCTTAAGAGGGAAGGCGCAAGAACGCAGCCCTGCTTCACTCCGTTGGTCACTGCAAATTCTTCAGATACTGTCCCATTGTCAGCAACGCGCGCCATCATCCCGTCGTGAAGCAGACGTACCATATGCGTGAACCGTTCAGGACAGCCGAATTTCTGCATGATTTTTCACAGCCCGTCACGATTCACCGTGTCAAAGGCTTTCGTCAGATCCACAAAGGTAGTGTAGAGGTGAGTCCGCATCTCTTGGCACTTCTCTTGCAGCTGGCGTGCAGCGAAGATCATTTCGATTGTTAATCTGTGTCGTCGGAAGCCGCATTGGCTTTCCGGGAGCAGGCCTTGCTCCATGTGAGCGTTCAAGAGGTTGAGGAGAATGCGGGCGAAGATCTTTCCAGCGATTTTCAGTAGTGAAATTCCTCGGTGGTTGTCGCAGAGTTGGCGGTTCCCTTTCTTCTTGTAGAGGTAGACAATGGTGGCGTCTTTGAAATCCTGAGGGACTTGTCCTTGGTGCCACATCTCCTGGAAGAGCACTGTGAGTCGAATTATCAGCTAGGGTCAACCATGCTTGTAAATCACAGCAGGGATCGTGTCCGAGCCAGGTGCTTTACCGCTGGAGAGTTGCTGCACGGCTATGATGGTTTCTTGGAGAGAGGGCGGGAGATCAAGGTTGGCGTTGATTTCTACTTCAGGCGATGGTGGCGTCAGAGATGGTAGAGGGCTGGTTGAGAACGCTTTGAAAGTGTTCTGCCCATCGCGTCAGGATTTGCGTCTTCTCAGTGAGCAGCGTCCTGCAGTCGGCACTGAGAAGAGGGGCGGCGCCTTTGACGGGAAGTCCGTAGACAGCCTTGGTGGCGGCGAAGAAGTTATTCCATTCGTTTCGGTCTGTGTACACTTGGATTTTCTCGGGTTTGCGCGTCATCCAGGCATCCTGGTGAGCAGGCACATTCAACAAACAGTATTCAACTTACCTTGTGGTCGCTTACCTTGGGGTCTCCTGCGGGGTTGCAGACGGAGCCTCATCTTGGAGATGACGAGGCGCTGATCCGTCCACTAATCGGCATCGAGGATCGCCTTTGTCACCAACACGTCCTGTTTATCTCGCCTCCGGACGAGAACGTAGTCCAAGAGGTGCCAGTGTCTCGATCGAGGATGTACCCAGGTCGCTTTTTGCCGCATTGGGAGGCGAAGAAGGTGTTGGTCAGAATAAAGCGGCGTTCAGCGCAGGTTCGTAGGAAAAGAAGACCATTATCATTAAAGCCAGCAAGATCATGGGGACCCAGCACTCCTCTCCACGAAGCACGGTCTGTGCCGACGTGGACGTTAAAGTCACCAAGGACAATTAACTTATCCGCCTTCGGCATAGTCGCCAAGGGGGGATTGTAGATCCTCGTAGAATTTGTCCTTCGCCGCATCAGAGCTCGTCATTGGGGGAGCGTAGGCACTGATGATGTTGGCAAACTGGTCTCCCCAAAGAGGCAGGCGGAGGCTCATCAGGCGATCATTGATACCCTGCGGCAGACAGGGCAGACGTCCCACAATGTCGTTCCAGATGGCAAAGGCAACAATAGCGTCGCGTCCGTCTGCCTTTGGCTGGCCGCTCCAGAAGAAGGTGTAGCCGGCACCCACCTCCTCCAGCTGACCCTGCTCAGAGAATCAGGTCTCGCTGAGAGCAGCAATGTCCACCTTGTAGCGCCCCAGTTCCCGAGCGACTAGCGCCGTCCTCCGTTCCGGTCGGTTGCTCCTAGGATTGTCTAAAAGGGAGCGAACATTCCAGGCTGCTAGTGTGAGTGGACTCACCCGAGCAGCCTGGAGAGTATGGCGAGGGGGATGGGGACGGGGGGCATTGTTGTTTGTTTGAGTTTTACGACCGCGTAGTTTGCGATCTGCGAGCCGCGGCCGGCTGCAGAAGACGTGAGACCCAGCATTTTTTTAGGGCACATTTTCTAGCCCCTTCCTCCGCGAGGAGGCAAGCAGTGCTATCCCTAAATAGGGCTGCTCGGACATCCCAGACGGCTGCCGAACTCCACTATGGGTCACGGATTTGTTTTAGTGGGAGAACGACCCGAGTTAGTCTGGGCCGCCTACGGGGTTGCTGTCGCCCCCACCGTAGGACTTTTTGAGAGGGGGAGGTGGGAAGTTCGGGGAGTCAGACATACCGAGTGTGGAGGCACACACAACACCGGAGACCCTCACCTGGTTTAGCCCGCCGGTCGTGACGGTTGCCCGGGGTGTGGCCGCTGGGAAGAACCCATCAGAGCTCGTCATTGGGGGAGCGTAGGCGCTGATGATGTTGGCAAACTGGTCTCCCCAAAGAGGCAGGCGGAGGCTCATCAGGCGATCATTGATACCCTGCGGCAGACAGGGCAGACGTCCCACAATGTCGTTCCAGATGGCAAAGGCAACAATAGCGTCGCGTCCGTCTGCCTTTGGCCGGCCGCTCCAGAAGAAGGTGTAGCCGGCACCCACCTCCTCCAGCTGACCCTGCTCAGAGAATCGGGTCTCGCTGAGAGCAGCACTGTCCACCTTGTAGCGCGCCAGTTCCCGAGCGACTAGCGCCGTCCCTAAATAGGGCTGCTAGGACATCCCAGATGGCTGCCGAACTCCACTATGGGTCACGGTTTTGTTTTAGTGGGAGAACGATCCAAGCTAGCCTGGGTCGCCTACGGGGTTGCTGTCGCCCCCACCGTAGAGCTTTTTGAGAGGGTGGACGTGGTCAGTTCGGGAGTCAGACATACCGGGTGTGGAGGCACACACAACACCGGAGACCCTCACCTGGTTTAGCCCGCCGGTCATGATGGTTGCCCGGGGTGTGGCCGCTTGGAAGAACCCAACTTCGAGGAGCCACAGGTGAGAGTTGGGTACCAGGTAGAGGCGGCCACAGGAGCATTCACCACCTGTACGAGACAAATGGAGCGACCAAATGCTATCTGTGTGGTGCTACCCCTAACTAGTACTCCTACACCCCGCCTGGCTACCAACCGTTTAGAAAAAACGGGAAATGACGTCAAGGTGGTGGTGTACTCAGATATGGGAAAAGCGAACTTACAGTTTTAGACAAAACAGATAAACTGAAATCTACTTCCGAGGCGACATGGCTATCCGTATAAGTGCCAGGTTCATCAAGTCTAGATGTCCTGACACTCTACCATCCACCGAGAAGTGTATCTGTAACCGATGCTTTTCTGCTAGAGGAGCTTGAAAATATTTCTACACGGTAGGATATCCTGATCATGGGGACTTTACTGCGCTTCACATCGACCGGAGCTCGGCCTACGCACATAGCGCTGATCTAGTCTTTGACGGTTGCCTTCTGAGCATGATGTTAAAGTTACTTCTCACACAGCATGTTACTTTTCTAACAAGGGTGCACGAAGGACTACTGGCCAATTGTCTGAACCTCCTTCTCACGAAGTCACAGGACAACATCGACGAAGTTTCTTGTCTACCGCCGCTAGGTAAAAGTGACCACGTTGTACTGCGATGGGAGTAATCGCTATTTTCTATATCAGAAAGACCCACAACAGTGAGAAGGAATATATGGCGAGGCGATTTCGGTGGAATGAGGCCGAACTCATGCGCAATTAGTGGGAACCTTTATTCTTTGGAAACCTAACCGAGGACTGGGGAACGTTCCGGGACATACTGCATAGGCTCATCGAAAATCACTGTCCGATGTTGAGGAGGTTAACCAACGGACCGCGATGGCTTACGCAGGCTTTTAAAATCGAAGTTAACAAAAAGCGGAGATTGTGGAAAACTCGCTTACGGACGGAATGCCTGCATCTCTAAATGCGTACAAAATGCAGAAAAATCGGGTCAAGGGCCTTATTTCTAGAACAAGACAGGATTTTGAAGGGGACCTGCTGAACCGGGCCACCGTGAACCTGAAACTCTTTAACGGTTAGCTCAGGTAGAGTACACGGAACAAGGATCCAATACCCCTGCTGAGGACCACTGAGGGTATAGACCTTACTGAAGACGGTGCGAAGGCTGATCATCGTTTGAAATTTTTCTGGTCACTTTCTACAAAGGAAACAAGATACGATTACCCTGCCGATGTCTTCGAAGTGGATACAATAGTCGAGACTGTTAAATTCACCGTGGCTATTGTCCTCAAGAAACTGCGACGGGTAAAAAAATCAAAGTCACCGGGTCCCGAGGAAGTACCAGCCAAGGTGTTGAAAGAGCTCTCGAGAGGATTGGCAAAACCACTCTCTACGCTTTTCTAAACATCCTTCGAGATCGGAGGTCTATCAGCCGATTGGAAATCCGCATGAATTACGCCACTCTATAAGGGTGGAAGCCGAGTCTCCGCAAACAATTATCGACCGATCAGCTTTAATGCAATTTGCTGCAAAATCATCGAAAAAATAATTAAGCAACAACTAATGCAGTTACTAGAATATAACCATCTGCTTTCCGAGGTCCAGCACGGTTTCCGCAGAGGTTGGGCCTGCGTTATAAATTTGCTCTGCTATTTAGAATGTTGGATTGAGGCGGTCGAAAGAGGAACTACGGTGCATGTAGTCTGTATCGACTTAAGGAAGGCTTTCGATAGCGTGCCACAACACCGCCTTCTTTATAAACTCAGTCGCATAGGATTAAGAGGTATACATCTGACATGGATATAAAACTTCCTAATCGGCCGCTCGCAAACTGTCCATATCAGTGACAAACAGTCGGCCAAGGTTGAGGTTGAGTGTGGTGCTCCCCAAGGCTCTGTTCTCGGCTCTATTTTTTTCATTGTCTACATCAACGATTGCGCCAGTGAACTGGACTGCAATATTGCCATGTTTACCGATGATCTCACACTTTGGCGCGTCGCAAACTGTCCATATCAGTGACAAACAGTCGGCCAAGGTTGAGGTTGAGTGTGGTGTTCCCCAAGGCTCTGTTCTCGCCTCTATTTTGTTCATTGTCTACATCAACGATTGCGCCAGTGAACCGGACTGCGATATTGCCATGTTTACCGATGATCTCACACTTTGGCGCGTCATTCAAACTGCGGCTGACTAAGAGAACTTGCAGGCAAACTTAAATCGATGCCGAAAATTGTCAAATGAGAGAAAGTGCAACATCATACGAGTCGGGAAAAGCAATCCTTTGAATTGTGCGGTTTACCGACTAAATGGCATACCATTGAAAGAAGTGGAGGCCCAACAGGACCTGGGAGTTTGGATCACGCCCTCGCTTAAACCCTCTCTACATTGTGCAAAGGTAACGAAGTTAGCGATGTCAATTCTCTACTTCGTAAAACGAGCTTTTTCAGCCTTAAATGACGACTGCTTCACCAAAGCCCTCGGAATCTTCGTGTGGCCGCAGTTTGAGTCCGCTATCGAAGCTTGGAGACCATGGGCGGCGAAGGACATCAACATCCTCAAAAAGGTCCGAAGACGAGCATCCAAACTTGTCCTTGGACAGGGTTCACAGCCTTATGAAACACATCTGTCTAATCTCAATATCTTTCCCTTGCGCTATAAACAGCTTCGGGGAGTGTCTGGCTGCATCTTCCGCACGTTGGTGATGATCCAGGTGACCTCCACGATGACCCCCGTTGGACCCCCCCCCCCAAGGGCAACAGTTTTTTTCTCCTAGATATCACTGGGAGTTTTTTTTTTCACTGTCTGCTCTTTTTCAACTATGTTCAACGCAGTTGGTTCATATCAGTTGGCCTTGTCAACAGCCCGAGATACTATTTTTTGATACCACCACTCGCATGTACAAATAGGGAATTCATAGGTAACTCACCTACATCTCCCTCCAATATACTGATACTGGGTAGAGTTTTGTTGCAGTTTGGCGTCTGATGCAAAATAACGATGTAGCTTTCCGATGAAAAATTACCAAGAATAGGACTCCCCTCCCCAGTAATACAGGTGACAATGCGCTATAATCCAGGACAGGTACTTATTCCCGTGTTCCAACGCTAACTCTAGCAGTAACCCATAACTGAACCTTAGCAATAACATGAACCTCAACCGTCATCTGCTTGGAACTTATCGCAAAGTGACCTGTATTACGGATAGCGGAGGAGGTTACTATTCCCACGCCTTACCTAACATTTACAATCATCTAACTTTAACATATCGAGATTGGTACCAATGGTACTGGGAGTAGTTTTCCCTAAATAGCCGTCTTAATGGTAAGTTGTAAACAGGCATAATCGGAGCTAGATTTCCTTAACTTGAACTAGTCATTATTACATAAATCTCAGCGTCTGGTTTATTTGACACAGCAGATTTTGGTAATTTGGGACAACCGTTTATTCGTGGCTGATGCGGAAAAACAGACATCACTCGTACAAAAACAGTCCGAAGTAAATTCCCTTATAAGGGCCATTATTCTGCTGAGCACATAGCCCCACTTAGATCAGAAAAGAAGACCTGTTTCAGAAAGCCAACATTACGATGTTTGGCGGTCTTGTTCAAGGCCGGCTGCTTCAAGGTCATTCAGCATCGCAGTGAGCGGTTCTATACCTATTGACCTGCAGACTCTTCACCAACTTTCGCTGGTACGCACGTGCACACTCGGTCGCACCAGCCCACGTGCCACGTTAACACACAGCCCCTCGGCAAATGCAACCATAGCTAATCGAAACACCACCCCTCGGGTAATGTAACACATACCAAATGAGCGACACCTAAACATGCTCCACAAACCTACCAAAGGGATTACCACCACACACACACACACCCAGGCATGACTGAACGCAATCAGCACCATGCTTGGCTTGTTCGGTGACTACTGCTGCCTGAGACAGCAATTCAGGGTTCTGCACATGTTAAATGCCCAATTCTGACGCCTTCTGTTTTTTCCTGCAACCCGGGTCTTGGTCTGATTATAGCGCCCTGAGGACAAGCACAGCTTAGACGCTACAGACCGTCTGCTGAATACCAGTCAAGTGTGATGACTCGCCTAGTGCACGCGTTTAAGACCGCAGTCATGTGAGTTTGCGAGCGTAGGACACGCATGAAGTTCTGCAAGCCCCGATATCAACAAGCTGGGTGGACGACAGGCGTTTGATAAGGGATCGTATTTGAGCCCCGCCTCAACCAATACATGAGTCTCTGCTGACTGACTCCAAACGAACTTCCAATGGTACAGCCATAAAAATTGTCCAAATGGGCTCAGTAAAGTATATGCAGGCGAACAATAGTCACCGCTACCTGGTGAAGAAGACGCAGCTAAAATCATACATGTGATGCTAAAGGAATAAAAAATGGAGGAGTGAATATTACTCTAAGGAGAACAAGGAACATTCTAAAAACTGAACTGCGGGCGGAAGGACAGAGAGGTACAGGAACGTGTCCAGTTAATGCATTTCCATTATAATTCAAGGCAGGATGAATGTCTGTACTGTTGTTCCCGACTCTCACCTACCCAAGCTTGTCTTTCTGGCTGTTTTCAAGGCCGAGTTAAAATATATGGTGTAACCGGAGATCGCCTGAGAGCTCTTAGGCATCTCTGCTGGATAGAATCCACAAGATCAGCATTGTCAATGTCCCAATGACTACCGTTCACTGGGAAACACTACCAGTGCCGACTACCACTTAGTCTTTCATCTAAAGAACGTTGCCAGGACGTTATCTGATATGTCCATCTTCTCCAAACTCGATTTGATCCGAACATCCCACGAAACTGGCATTGTCACGGGGACGATTTTCAGTACTCTCTTAGGTTTCTCCGGATTACTGTGCACATTTTTTCGAAGGAAAGTCTTTCACCTGCAAACAGGATTTATTTTCTAGTTTATAAATCAAGGCATTCACGCTAGAGAAACTGAATTATTTATTTTAGGTGAGATTTTAAAGTCATGTTACAGGACTTTCTAGTCGCTGCAACTAATGCCATTAAAGAAAGGATAATAGTCAGGTCAGCGGTACCCCGAGGAAACTCCTACTGAAGAATTCTTGAACATTCGAGTTCCAGCCCTTTCCGAGTCACTTGATTCAAAGTCTAGAACAGGACATTGTGACAAAGGGCATTTACATCATGCAAACAATTAGAACTGTATAAGGAAACATTTATTAATCTCCACTCTTGGTTGACTGGCTTGAGAGCTTCGGGTCAGTTTAAAGTACGTAAGATTGGACGTGGATATCCATGTGTAACATCCTAGCAAAGAGAAGGTTGATACGGTTTGCACGTCGAATTAAGACTATCCTTTCCATTTTATTTAGTGAACTTAGTAGGCAATGCCTTTGAAAACCCTATTTCAACTGCTCCCCGACCGGGAGTCGAACGCAGACCGCCATGCTAAGAGCCAGAAATTCTAACCATTAACTTCAGGTTCAACTTGCCATCTCAGAAAATAAGAACGTTAATAACGGCACCCTCCGACCAGATTGCTGGAAGAATCCGTTTAACCGCGCAGACACATCAGGTATAAAAGGCGAAATAAAGGGAGGCCTTTGTTTACCATAAAATGTACGTTCCACGTGAAAGCTGGAAGGATCCTCGGCCGTTTTGGTGAAGACCGTTGGAGGTCCATTGTGCGGGCTCTGGTTTGTGCAGGCGGATCGGATATCAGTCCAAGGCACCCTCAAGAAACAAGCATCAGCGGAAGTTCTTAATAAGTGCTAAGATGGTATTTTGTAAAGATTCCGTGTCCCAGCGCCCCCATACAACTTTTTACTGATTAACAGCAAGAAATGAGGAACGGCCTCAAAACTGACCATTCAGGAACAAGGTCGGTTTATTCAGTGCACATGCCCGAAGAACGATGCGCACAACCACTCTGCATAATTAACCTGCACGCATGCACCTATAGTGAACTGGAGGGTTCGATAAATCTGACCAAGGGACGAGGGCTGCAGTAATAAAAACCACAGCCGTGTCTTGACAAACCGAAACTATGTTCTATAGGTCATCACAGCGTGTCGAAAACAGGTCGACGACGTCATTGTGATCAAGGTCAGTTATCCAGCGTCAATGGCAAAATAGCGTTCGGCCCTTCAGAGAATAGAGTCAGAGACGTAGTCACCGGCAGCTCACAAAATTGTTGAAGGGCGATGTGCAAGTCGGATGGTTAGAAAACATCCAACTCCCCTAGAAGTCACGTAAGGTTGGTTCGATAGCGAAGGTCGATCTTAACGATGTCGCTTTACGATACAAAAGGACATGGAATGTCGTAAAGCTGCAAATGCAGACGGCCATCGATTGCTGAAAACCGAGGTGCAGGGGAGCGCAAACGTTTATACAGTGCATGTGCGTTTGGCGTGGAACTCGGTTGGGTCCGAACTGGTCCTCGACATGCTAATACCGGAGCTTAAACTTGGAGGACTCAACCGTCACAAAACGCAGGATACCTGCTACGAACTTGGCGAGAACTTCCGATCGTCAGCACTGCCGTTTCTGGAGTCACGCTGTCATGGCAGTATAATCATCCTGCCAGCGTCGCAGATATGCGATGCTGGAAACGAGTGATCGGGATAACCACTAAACAGAGACCACCAGCCCTTCATCTTTTACATATGTAGAATCGATATGAAAGCGGTCAATGAGGTCTTTGGCTTAAAAGGCTCCTGATCCATTTCAATTATTTCAGCCACAGTATTAACCAACAGACCACGACGGAATCAATCAACAAATTCTCTCAAATACAAACACGACCGTTGAGCTCACTTATGTTGATGAGGACAGATACTCGTAAACTGGCTTGCCAATTACTGGTTCGAACGCAGGCCATGCATGATCCACTCATTTCTGAGGGCGATTGATACATCATGTCCGCAAGTGGAGTTGCGTGCGCTACAGCAGTAATAAAGTGGATGTGATCGCTAATATATTGATATCCCGAAATCCGGATACGGGATTCAGATCCCAAACAAGCGGCAGACGACCATGCCGTCGGACATATAAACGTATGTGAGTCCAAAACCCACATCCATTGAAAAAAGTACAACCCGCACATGAATCGCTCATACTATCGGACCAGGCGCGTCGGATCCTGTAGAACGGATCTAATAACAATCTCCAGAATGCTAAACGAGGGCTCTGAAATTTCGGGCACAAACAGCGCCGACAGCTCGTTGGAGGCTGCCCCCTAACACTGACCAATAACGAACTTGGTAGAATTTTGCTGAGGCAGTATGCGTGGCAAATTACTTCTCAGACCCAAGAGCTAATTTATTTCGTAGCTGATCTTTCTCGAGGTTCGTTCTACTCAAACCCACGGAAAAGAAGGACTAGAAGTAGCTGGACTAACCGGCAGACCCACCTCCCCTGTGCCAAGTGCTTTCGTCCTCTAATCGCCGGCGAATGGAAGATCGTTAGTCCGCCGTTTTAAGGCATACACAACTAAGATGGCCAACTACAAGTAGGCAGCTCAGTCGATCAAATAGGGCCCACGCCAATAGCCTGGTAGACACGGTGCGGCTATTGCCCTCTCGGAACAAGCAAACTGTGCACTACTTGCATATGAACCAGTCAATGACTGAATGGCTTACGCGCAACTTAAGGGTAACTTTACCAACAACTCTGTCGTCTCAGTGTACGCACCAAAATGCTGAACAGCACGATAAGCAGACCTTCTCGTACCTGCAGGAGGAGGACTTCCTCGCCGTGATCAATTGATTGATGCGGGGACTTGAGTGGTAGGACTGGACCCCGGGACTCGTCGACCAGTCACCGTATTGATCGGTTTGGGCTTGGCTCTAGATTTCACAATGGTGGGAGAATGCTGAACTTTGCTGACCAGAACCGACTGTTTGTCACGAACACGTGCTTCCGGCACGGCCACAAACATCTGCTGACTTGGTATTCAAACGACAGCCACACCGCAAGTCAGGTCGACTACATCCTAGCTGATTCACTGTTCCGCAGCTGGGTTCACGATAGCAGGTCGATGCATGGGGCCGAAACTGGAAACGCCCACGAGTCTGGCCATGTTCTCGTTTTCACACGGCTGAAAATTCACCTCTCATCACCCGAAATTCCGCGTGCAAAACGCCCTGATAACGCCAAAATCTGGCAACCATGCACAGAAATCTGGTCAATTTTACGACCCGAGCCGACTGAGAAAGCAATGACCAATGGTCATCACTGAAGACATGCGTCTATGGAACAGCTGAGAAAATTATCGGATTCACCCACTGACTGGATCAGTGGACGAACCCTGCAGTTGTCTGCCCAGACGGCTCGAGCCAGGTCCCGCAACGTTGCTTCCTTCCGCCAAATCCGGAATATGACAGCAAAGTCGGCTAGGGAAGACCGGTAGAAATATCGGCCTGGAATAGCGATCTCCATGGAGCAGGCCTCAAACGTTGGTGACACTTGCAAACCACAAAAGTATCCGCCAAGTTAGTGGTAAGCCCTGGACACTGTGACTCTGTTTGAGATGTGAATTGTGGCTTTAGTTCTGACAAATCGCACAAACACTGCGCGAGTTTTCATACATAGCAGTCTCTCCCAAACTCTCGATATCCGATCTGGTGTTCGACAATGTTGAATTCTGTCGCCCATTTTATTCAACTACGACACTGACTGGATTCTCGCGAGGGCCCTACACTGTTTTAACGGTGGAGTTTGCACCCGGATGCCGCCTGACTTATCTAGACTACGCTGACGACATCGCCTTGCTAGCCTCAAACTTTGGTGATCTACAGTCTGCGGTGTCATGGGCGAATGAGATCGCTCCTTCGGTCGGCCTATCCATAAACACTGGGAAGACTCAATTACTTTCGAGTTGCATCCCTGACTGGGAGAAAGGACCCTCGGGATTTATGGCTGTCAACTTGAAGTGGACAGTTTTTAAATAACTCGTGGAGGATGCTACCTAATGGACAGAGTATAGACGATATCGTCTCCCGAATAGACACTGCTCGCCGTTTTTCTCGATCCTTAGATAGTGCTTACGGGACCGACGCGACGTCTCCGTCGCTAGGGAGGATCCGGTCAGTCCTCCTTTACGGTTGTAAATGCTGGACGTTGTGCGTGGAAGATGAGCGAAGAGCTGAGGTATTCGACCATCGCTGCCCGAGGATCATTTTTTAGAGTGAAGTACACCGACTACGTCTCAAACGAGGCAGTTTACATTCGCGGTGAAAATATCCCGATATCTCAGGACACTGAGGTGGTTTGGACACATCCTCAGTCGTCCACCCCACGAACTCAGTTCTACTGCTCTCGATACAGCGCCGTTGAAGAGTAGATCAACTATAAACCTGGCTCGGCAGAACATGAAGGCAGGGCTAGGACCCTCGGTATCCGGCGTCTTTCGCAGGAGAAAAGAATGGGTTGAGCTATCCAGGTCTGGTGCCAAGAATCGTCACGCGTGGAGAGGTACAATAAGAGAAATCGTTGAGGCCGGCTGGATCAGGCATGATGGCAACCATAACACGTACAAGTAATTATTGCTGTTCAATAGGTGTCTCATAAATGCAGAACGGGGTACAAACAGAAAGGGCAGGACCATGAGGTGTGAATTGCATCCCCCTGCATAACCGAAAAACCCCTTAAAAAACTCCTGGGTCCTCAGCATTTGTGATGCTGACCCAGCAGTCGGAGCATGTGCATCAAGGCCGTTGAGAGATACGGTCGGCCAAAATTGCATAGCCGAATCAGGATACAGCACCGTTGAAGAGGAGATCAACTATAAACCTGGCTCGGCAGAACATGAAGGCAGTGCTAGGACCCTCGGTATCCGGCGTCTTTCGCAGGAGAAAAGAATGGGTTGAGCTATCCAGGTCTGGTGCCAAGAATCGTCACGCGTGGAGAGGTACAATAAGAGAAATCGTTGAGGCCGGCTGGATCAGGCATGATGGCAACCATAACACGTACAAGTAATTATTGCTGTTCAATAGGTGTCTCATAAATGCAGAACGGGGTACAAACAGAAAGGGCAGGACCATGAGGTGTGAATTGCTTCCCCTGCATAACCGAAACACCCCTTAAAAACGCCTGGGTCCTCAGCATTTGTGATGCTGACCCAGCAGTCGGAGCATGGGCATCAAGGCCGTTGAGAGATACGGTCGGCCGAAATTGCATAGCCGAATCAGGAAACTGTCACCTCAGGTGCTTGTCCATTAAAGCCGGAATCAGAGAAGGCCGAATGCCAGTGTAGGCAGTTCGACGCGATAGCAACCATCAGTCCGGGGTGCCGTAGAGCTAGCATCCACTAAACCGAGACAGGCGTGGATGACCACCCCGATTTATGTGGTGGAACTAGAGAAAGTACGGAGGCTTCAGAAACATTGATGCAGCAGAAAACGTAAGCAAGTAAATGGAATAAACGAACAGCACATCACGCGCAGCCGCGGCGAATTTCGGAGCCAGATGTGCACTTGTTGCTACAGGACGAGGATGATTTCACAATCACGTCCCAAGAGACAGGACGACTCAGCTAAAACATGCTTATGAAAAGTGACCACTGCATCACCCAGCATACCAATTCATCATACCACACAAGAAAAATGAGAGGGCAGTCAAGAATCCAGACACGATGAGATCTGAACGCGCTAAACCAGCAACCATTAAATAAGTCTCGGAGATTTTAACTTCCTGGCACGTAGCTGTTACAGAAGGGCTGACAGATCCCACATTAGATAAGTCTTAAAACATTACGGAGTAGCAGACTATTTTTTTATCACAAGCAGAAAAGATAATAATTCATTTACTGATACTCAAAAGGATGCCAAAACTTGACTAAAAAGGCATAATTAAACAAAACACGACAGTCATGTTAGCTGTGAAAAATTGTCAACGATGGCATCCCCGGGTGAGAGAAAGATTTTATGGGTACACATAACGGTCGCGGTAGGCTCGGGGAACAAAGTAGGACAGAAGAATAGCTTTTGGTGCGAGAAAGAAAAGAGCACAACCTACGTAGTAATTAAACATACCGTATAGAATTATGTTACAGAAACTGCCTTCGAGTATAAAGCTAACACCCTACGGCAAAGATGTACAAATACAAGAATACCCCAAGCAGACAGTTAATTGTGGATCAAGGGTATCATGCAATAGGGGGGATTGTAGCATAGCACAGAATCACATGGAAGGCTGAGGATAGGCCGTGCAACTGAAAAGCAATGAGGATGTTTGGTATACAGACTCTATTTGTACGCACACTCAAAGTCACTAAGAAGCAAGCGCCTGTTCTCGGGACTTGTCGGCGGGGTCACAAGTCTTTGGTGTCGAGGAAGATGATGTAGTCGCCGTTTTATTGGGTTGGTTGGTGCGCTTTTGGGCGTAAGCCTTGCGCCCTACGTTTCCGGAGGGCTTGGCTTTCCGAGATGGATCGTCGACTGCTTCAGTCTGTTGTTGTTTCGGTTTTGTTTCCGAACTGCTGCGCGCAGTTTTTCCTACTGGCTCCCCGGAATGGTTAGTGTTTTGGTTGGCGTTGCCGGGAGCCCGAAATCGGCGCGTTTGGCCAGCGAATATACGGAAGCCTCGACCCCTGTTAGTATTAGCAGGGCCGCGGTTTGCATCGTTGCTACTGAGTGATTTAATGTCCTTGCCGGCAGCATTTTGAGTCTGACCAGCTCCAAGGGGTTGCGGTGCTCCGTATGACTCGTCGGAGTAATATTCAACGAGCTGAGTGTAGTCGATCTCGCTGTGTGGACACGGGTAATAGGGCGTCCTGGTTCGGTTCACCCACATTTGGCGACTCGGGAATAGGCCCAGGGGACTGACCATGTACAGTCTACTTTGGCAAGCAAAAGCCAGCGTATCAACGTATGAAGGTGGTTTTTTGTCGGAAATTCGTTCGAGCAAAAGCTACGGAAGCTCGACAGCAGGTTTCTTTTCGTATCTAATAACAATCTCCAGAATGCTAAACGAGGGCTTTGAAATTTCGGGCACAAACAGCGCCGACAGCTCGTTGGAGGCTGCCCCCTAACACTGACCAATAACGAACTTGGTAGAATTTTGCTGAGGCAGTATGCGTGGCAAATTACTTCTCAGACCCAAGAGCTAATTTATTTCGTAGCTGATCTTTCTCGAGGTTCGTTCTACTCAAACCCACGGAAAAGAAGGACTAGAAGTAGCTGGACTAACCGGCAGACCCACCTCCCCTGTGCCAAGTGCTTTCGTCCTCTAATCGCCGGCGAATGGAAGATCGTTAGTCCGCCGTTTTAAGGCATACACAACTAAGATGGCCAACTACAAGTAGGCAGTTCAGTCGATCAAATAGGGCCCACGCCAATAGCCTGGTAGACACGGTGCGGCTATTGCCCTCTCGGAACAAGCAAACTGTGCACTACTTGCATAGGAACCAGTCAATGACTGAATGGCTTACGCGCAACTTAAGGGTAACTTTACCAACAACTCTGTCGTCTCAGTGTACGCACCAAAATGCTGAACAGCACGATAAGCAGACCTTCTCGTACCTGCAGGAGGAGGACTTCCTCGCCGTGATCAATTGATTGATGCGGGGACTTGAGTGGTAGGACTGGACCCCGGGACTCGTCAACCAGTCAACGTATTGATCGGTTTGGGCTTGGCTCTAGATTTCACAATGGTGGGAGAATGCTGAACTTTGCTGACCAGAACCGACTGTTTGTCACGAACACGTGCTTCCGGCACGGCCACAAACATCTGCTGACTTGGTATTCAAACGACAGCCACACCGCAAGTCAAGTCGACTACATCCTAGCTGATTCACTGTTCCGCAGCTGGGTTCACGATAGCAGGTCGATGCATGGGGCCAAAACTGGAAATGCCCACGAGTCTGGCCATGTTCTCGTTTTCACACGGCTGAAAATTCACCTCTCATCACCCGAAATTCCGCGTGCAAAACGCCCTGATAACGCCAAAATCTGGCAACCATGCACAGAAATCTGGTCAATTTTACGACCCGAGCCGACTGAGAAAGCAATGACCAATGGTCATCACTGAAGACATGCGTCTATGGAACAGCTGAGAAAATTATCGGATTCACCCACTGACTGGATCAGTGGACGAACCCTGCAGTTGTCTGCCCAGACGGCTCGAGCCAGGTCCCGCAACGTTGCTTCCTTCCGCCAAATCCGGAATATGACAGCAAAGTCGGCTAGGGAAGACCGGTAGAAATATCGGCCTGGAATAGCGATCTCCATGGAGCAGGCCTCAAACGTTGGTGACACTTGCAAACCACAAAAGTATCCGCCAAGTTAGTGGTAAGCCCTGGACACTGTGACTCTGTTTGAGATGTGAATTGTGGCTTTAGTTCTGACAAATCGCACAAACACTGCGCGAGTTTTCATACATAGCAGTCTCTCCCAAACTCTCGATATCCGATCTGGTGTTCGACAATGTTGAATTCTGTCGCCCATTTTATTCAACTACGACACTGACTGGATTCTCGCGAGGGCCCTACACTGTTTTAACGGTGGAGTTTGCACCCGGATGCCGCCTGACTTATCTAGACTACGCTGACGACATCGCCTTGCTAGCCTCAAACTTTGGTGATCTACAGTCTGCGGTGTCATGGGCGAATGAGATCGCTCCTTCGGTCGGCCTATCCATAAACACTGGGAAGACTCAATTACTTTCGAGTTGCATCCCTGACTGGGAGAAAGGACCCCTCGGGATTTATGGCTGTCAACTTGAAGTGGACAGTTTTAAATAACTCGTGGAGGATGCTACCTAATGGACAGAGTATAGACGATATCGTCTCCCGAATAGACACTGCTCGCCGTTTTCTCGATCCTTAGATAGTGCTTACGGGACCGACGCGACGTCTCCGTCGCTAGGAGGATCCGGTCAGTCCTCCTTTACGGTTGTAAATGCTGGACGTTGTGCGTGGAAGATGAGCGAAGAGCTGAGGTATTCGACCATCGCTGCCCGAGGATCATTTTTAGAGTGAAGTACACCGACTACGTCTCAAACGAGGCAGTTTACATTCGCGGTGAAAATATCCCGATATCTCAGGACACTGAGGTGGTTTGGACACATCCTCAGTCGTCCACCCCACGAACTCAGTTCTACTGCTCTCGATACAGCGCCGTTGAAGAGTAGATCAACTATAAACCTGGCTCGGCAGAACATGAAGGCAGGGCTAGGACCCTCGGTATCCGGCGTCTTTCGCAGGAGAAAAGAATGGGTTGAGCTATCCAGGTCTGGTGCCAAGAATCGTCACGCGTGGAGAGGTACAATAAGAGAAATCGTTGAGGCCGGCTGGATCAGGCATGATGGCAACCATAACACGTACAAGTAATTATTGCTGTTCAATAGGTGTCTCATAAATGCAGAACGGGGTACAAACAGAAAGGGCAGGACCATGAGGTGTGAATTGCATCCCCCTGCATAACCGAAACACCCCTTAAAAAAACTCCTGGGTCCCCAGCATTTGTGATGCTGACCCAGCAGTCGGAGCATGTGCATCAAGGCCGTTGAGAGATACGGTCGGCCAAAATTGCATAGCCGAATCAGGATACAGCACCATTGAAGAGTAGATCAACTATAAACCTGGCTCGGCAGAACATGAAGGCAGTGCTAGGACCCTCGGTATCCGGCGTCTTTCGCAGGAGAAAAGAATGGGTTGAGCTATCCAGGTCTGGTGCCAAGAATCGTCACGCGTGGAGAGGTACAATAAGAGAAATCGTTGAGGCCGGCTGGATCAGGCATGATGGCAACCATAACACGTACAAGTAATTATTGCTGTTCAATAGGTGTCTCATAAATGCAGAACGGGGTACAAACAGAAAGGGCAGGACCATGAGGTGTGAATTGCTTCCCCCTGCATAACCGAAACACCCCTTAAAAAACGCCTGGGTCCTCAGCATTTGTGATGCTGACCCAGCAGTCGGAGCATGGGCATCAAGGCCGTTGAGAGATACGGTCGGCCGAAATTGCATAGCCGAATCAGGAAACTGTCACCTCAGGTGCTTGTCCATTAAAGCCGGAATCAGAGAAGGCCGAATGCCAGTGTAGGCAGTTCGACGCGATAGCAACCATCAGTCCGGGGTGCCGTAGAGCTAGCATCCACTAAACCGAGACAGGCGTGGATGACCACCCCGATTTATGTGGTGGAACTAGAGAAAGTACGGAGGCTTCAGAAACATTGATGCAGCAGAAAACGTAAGCAAGTAAATGGAATAAACGAACAGCACATCACGCGCAGCCGCGGCGAATTTCGGAGCCAGATGTGCACTTGTTGCTACAGGACGAGGATGATTTCACAATCACGTCCCAAGAGACAGGACGACTCAGCTAAAACATGCTTATGAAAAGTGACCACTGCATCACCCAGCATACCAATTCATCATACCACACAAGAAAAATGAGAGGGCAGTCAAGAATCCAGACACGATGAGATCTGAACGCGCTAAACCAGCAACCATTAAATAAGTCTCGGAGATTTTAACTTCCTGGCACGTAGCTGTTACAGAAGGGCTGACAGATCCCACATTAGATAAGTCTTAAAACATTACGGAGTAGCAGACTATTTTTTTATCACAAGCAGAAAAGATAATAATTCATTTACTGATACTCAAAAGGATGCCAAAACTTGACTAAAAAGGCATAATTAAACAAAACACGACAGTCATGTTAGCTGTGAAAAATTGTCAACGATGGCATCCCCGGGTGAGAGAAAGATTTTATGGGTACACATAACGGTCGCGGTAGGCTCGGGGAACAAAGTAGGACAGAAGAATAGCTTTTGGTGCGAGAAAGAAAAGAGCACAACCTACGTAGTAATTAAACATACCGTATAGAATTATGTTACAGAAACTGCCTTCGAGTATAAAGCTAACACCCTACGGCAAAGATGTACAAATACAAGAATACCCCAAGCAGACAGTTAATTGTGGATCAAGGGTATCATGCAATAGGTGGGATTGTAGCATAGCACAGAATCACATGGAAGGCTGAGGATAGGCCGTGCAACTGAAAAGCAATGAGGATGTTTGGTATACAGACTCTATTTGTACGCACACTCAAAGTCACTAAGAAGCAAGCGCCTGTTCTCGGGACTTGTCGGCGGGGTCACAAGTCTTTGGTGTCGAGGAAGATGATGTAGTCGCCGTTTTATTGGGTTGGTTGGTGCGCTTTTGGGCGTAAGCCTTGCGCCCTACGTTTCCGGAGGGCTTGGCTTTCCGAGATGGATCGTCGACCGCTTCAGTCTGTTGTTGTTTCGGTTTTGTTTCCGAACTGCTGCGCGCAGTTTTTCCTACTGGCTCCCCGGAATGGTTAGTGTTTTGGTTGGCGTTGCCGGGAGCCCGAAATCGGCGCGTTTGGCCAGCGAATCTACGGAAGCCTCGACCCCTGTTAGTATTAGCAGGGCCTCGGTTTGCATTGTTGCTGCTGAGTGATTTAATGTCCTTGCCGGCAGCATTTTGAGTCTGACCAGCTCCAAAGGGTTGCGGTGCTCCGTATGACTCGTCGGAGTAATATTCAACGAGCTGAGTGTAGTCGATCTCGCTGTGTGGACACGGGTAATAGGGCGTCTTGGTCCGGTTCACCCACATTTGGCGACTCGGGAATAGGCCCAGGGGACTGACCATGTACAGTCCACTTTGGCAAGCTAAGCCAGCGTATCAACGTATGAAGGTGGTTTTTTGTCGGACATTTGTTCGAGAAAAGCTACGGAAGCTCGACAGCAGGTTTCTTTTCGGACGGCGTAAGCAGAAGTTTTATTCGAAGAAAAGAAGGTTCGGAGAATGTGCAGATCCGGTACGTCGCAGTAAACAGGCAAAGCGTGAGCCCAGCTCACGTGAATAGCTTGGAAGGGAACCCTCATGTATTTCGCCCTAAAGTAGAAGAGTATAAATAGACTCGATAAGAAACGGGGCCTAAAGTGGTAATTAGATTTAATGGCAAAGTGAATTGGTCTTGCGATCACATTTGTATTCACTGAGGAAAGCTGTTTTAAGAAATCTCATGAGTACTGTAATTTGATGGTAAAGTGGTTTTGTGGGATGGAGGAACATGAAAACGTATGAGATCGACTGCGACAAAATCTGACCTCCTGTCAACCACGATCGGGAATTCCGGAATATTACACCACATCTTCACTTAACACCACACAGCAGCACGAATACTATTGCGAATGTGATTAACAGACGGCATGCCAAAACGAGGAGGCATCCACCGAAAGTGAAATATCGAAACAAAGTCTCCACACTCCTCAACGATCGATCTTTTCAAAGTTGGCGACATTGCCAATAAAGTCACTACTGGCGAAGTTGAACAGAACTCTGTGGTGTTGACCTTGTTGAAGGCGGGCAAGGTAAACACCACAAAAAACTGGTACATGGCCAAGGTCAAAGAGACCGCTATGGCGCGATTATACGGCCTGCCAAAAGTGCAAAGGCCAAAGGTTCCCCTACGACGAATGCCGCACCCCGAGGCACGCCTACATACAGGCTCACAAACGGGTTATTCAACGGTGCACTCAGCAGAGCAGTTCCTCGACAAAATAAAGATAGCCAGAGTAGGATCAAATGAGTGGATGTCACCCAGTGCACGTCCTCGCAGTTGAAACAAACGGTAACCTACTACGCCAAACAGGCGATGATAACGATGGTCAGCCCACAGCTTGGGATCTAATCAAGTTCATGGGGCGATGTCTTGAAATAATCCTTACCTACGGAGGGATCAAATACGAGCAAATGAAGGGGCACTCGACGGTTTTTCCAACCTCTGCTCATTTTTGAAGTGATTATGTAAAAACTCGAGGGAGATATTCCGAAAAGAAAGGCTTTCGTTATTATCGACCAGGACAGGATTAATTACTACAAAGAACGACTGAGCCCTATCATCCCTGATCTAAAAATCACGAAAGAAGGCGTAGGACAGGATGTTATTATTTCCACCAAACCTTACGAAAAGCTGGCAACGACAGTTTATAGAAAACCGAAGAACACGCAGCAAACTGTTACACCTGCAACCAGCTGCTGCAACACAAAATAAGCTGTGCACGCATACCGGTCGCCAAACAGGACGAGATGAATCCGCTTCAACAACCAACGGATATCCGCGAACGCTCGTGTAGAGGATTCAAACGCCATAATGAAAGCGAACGGCAGGCAGCTAAAATCTTGTCTGAGCATTTCGTACGTGAAGGAAATAGGAGAACCGTTGCTGGATCCCTCGCGCTACTCAGAAGAGGAGTTGCTTACAGGCCTAACTCGACAATCAGCCGATTAATGATACGGCCAAAAGACCCTATCTCTAAGCAGAAGTCGCTCCTTGTATACCATCATCGGTGAAGCTGCAGTGTAAAATCATGTTGGAAAAACCGGTCGAGGACTGCAGACTCGAATGCACGAGCATTAGTTGACCTTGCGTAGGTTAGCCACAGAAACAAATATAGGAACCCACGTCGCAAAGATGGGACACATCTCCAAAGTTGACGCCGTTGAAATTGCGGACCGAGGCAATGATCACACATCAAGGTAGGTACAAAAAACCTGGATGTCCACCGAGTGGTCAGTCAAGAAAGCGCCAAATAAGTTTACCCCATCCCTAACTATTACTAGGGTCCCCGAGGGTGAGAGCGACACAGATCACGGGAATCACATTCAACGTCACATCGGCATTGACGATCAATGCATAAAGAAAAATGCGCCATATAATGAGGTATGTGCAACACTTGAGGTTGAGTGGACGAAGGCAGTATTAAAAACGCCAGACCTCAAATAAACAACTCCCAATGAACACCTATTCTCATTTGACCACTCAGTAGCTTTGTGAACATTAAAAATGTGGCTGTACCATTGTTAGCTAGGTGATAAAACTGAGTCTAGTTAGTTCAACCATTCTTAGCGCAGAGTTAGGGCTCGTTAACGGTGCGGGTTCCTTTCACTGAGACTGGTTTGATGTGTTGAAAGCGGCAGACAGCTCACTAATAGGCTGGGGCCGCATAACGCGGTGGCCGGTCAGAACAGAAAACAGTGTTCCGGGCTCAAAGGACGATGCGCCGAAGAATAATTGTATGGAATATACATGATCAGGATACTGAATGCACACCAAAAGTGATTCTCAGTAAAAGCCGGGGTTCCCGAAGTTAAGAATAAGTAAATATAAAAAAACAATCATTTTGGTCAAAGAAGCGAAAATTAATGTTGGAAAACTACCACCTCTTGTTCGGTCACGATATTTGACTAATCAAGCTGCTAATAAGCCTTCACTCCACATGCTTAATCTGAAGGGTAGCTGATCACCCGCGCTAAGAAACAGAGACACAATAAGCGATGCAACAGATGGTCGCCAACATACTATCGGACTAGCTAAAAATGCTCCCAACAGAGAAAAAGCAATGCTTATTGACTACGGATGGCCGATAACCTTGAGTTAAACCTTTGATATCGAGAGTAAATGTCTGGTCAAAACATTCGCCAAATATTAAGTGGACCAAATTTTCAAAAAGGGATTAAAACCTACTTGATCTTAC